>APFE030022923.1:0-13446 GCA_000404065.3 Pinus taeda
TGATTTAGGGAGCTAGATAATAGGGTTAGATGTTAATATGAGTTCTATGGAATGAAAAAGGAATGAATGCATGCTAAGTTTATAGAATGGAAACTTGAGCATAGGGAAGTGAATGGATTGTGGAAAGATCAATTTTACACAAGAAATGTTGCTTCTTTTCACTAAGTCAACTCAGATGTCAACTTGGTTTTTAATGAGAATGGATTGAAACTGGAATTGTTTGGTCAAATCCAAAGGTCCATAAGGGGATGTTAGTGAATGATTTCTGAGGGAATGAAAGGGGAATTTAGTCATTCTTCCCTGTTGTACCATCAAACAACTGCCATGGTGTCAATGCCATAAATGAGATGAGTCCTTCTTGACAAGACAAAAAGTAATGATAACCTTGTTTCTGCAACCTCAACCTACCTACCCAGCCTAATACACCTAGCATTTTTTCTTCCTTTAGATTGGGTGCACTTGAACTGGCAAACCTTGATTGTTTTCTTTTTCCTTTGGCTGTCCGCCTATCTAAATGTATCCTTATCTCTTCCAAGGGCCCAGATTAAGCAGTTGGGCTCCTTAAATTCTCTACCTAGCTATTCATCTACCAAGCTTGAACTGTTTGGACAGATATTCTTTCTCTATTCTACAACAACGATTCAAGCATGGCATGGTCTAGATTGAACTGTTGGACCATCCATCAAATGTAATAAGCAGCAATACCTTCACATGGTGAACTTGCACAATAAGATAGCAGTGGCATTTTGACTAGCCACTTTCCTAGTCTTTGGTTTGGGTTTCATTTTCACTATCTTTTCTCACCAATAGATTTTCTTTCCTTTTGATTATTCTTTTAAGGCATACCCTCCTTTCATTTTTTACTTTTCTTTCTCTGCATACAAAATATGGAACCTCTGCAGCATGCAGGGATGAACATATTTAGCACTTCCACTGTCAATCATGAAAAATTATACCTATTGGTATAGGAATCTAATAGTGGCTCCACTTGGGGATGGCTTTTCTTGGTGAAAAGCCAAGAACAACAGATCATATTGCCTTATTTTTCAATTCTTGCTGTGTTGTGAAACTTCCTTGTCTTGGAAACCTTTGATATGAATCTTTGTAATCTGTATGTAGTCCTTATGAGCTGATCTGTGCAAAAATTACGACTTTGTCTCTTGTTGGTTTCTCTGAGTGCTTATCATCATCTTCATGCTTCCCAAGACTTCCCTCTGATTTCTTGTGGCATATTCAAAACATACAGCAACTTGTTGTAATTCCTCGACTTTCCTTCAAAATTTGTTGCATTTGGTTCCCTATCTAACTATTGTGAATGAAAGATGCTGAAAATACAAATATTTATATACAATATGTAGTTGTGTTATATTCATCAAAGAGGATCAAAATAATGTTTGAGCATTCTCCCATTGAATGGGCCTTCTTCAGTATCTGTGCCATCCAAACTCTTAAGAAAATAGGTGTTGTTGCCTTGTACAGCTTGAATCACAAATGGTCCTTTCCAAAGAAAATTAAATTTGCCATGTTTCCCTTTATCTTCCCTCCTGGAGTCCCATTTCAACGCTTTGTTTGCTATGAAGAAGTCTTTAGATTTTTTTCTTTTATCAAAGATATTCTTGAGCTTATCTTGTAGTATCTGAGTTCTGTGATATACTTCTTCTCTTGTCTGCTGCAAGTGAATGGTTTAATTGATCCTTCTCTGAATATTATTGGGCTCTGCTTGTATTTCTTGCAGCAACTTGATCATAGGGATTCCTAAAGAAGAGGGGAATCTTGCCTCCATTCCATAAGTCAACTCATCTGGGCTTGTTCCAATGGATCTTTTGGTAGCCAACCTATCTACCCACAATGCATTCACAAGTTTTTGGTGCCAGTTCTTTTTATTCTCTTCCAGGATCTTTTTGATGATGTTGATGAGGCTCTTGTTGGATGATTCAGCTAGACCATTACCTTGAGGGTAATAGGATGTGGAATGACCTAGGGTAATATGGTATTTGTGACAAAAATTGATCATTCTTTTGGAATAAAAGATAGCTACATTGTCTGTAATAATCTTTTCTGGACAGCCAAATCTAGCTAGGATATTGGTCTCTAGGAATTGTATGATAATTGAGTCATTGGCTTGCCTACAAGGGATGGCCTCTATCCACTTGGTAAAGTAATCTGTAGCTGTCAAAATCCATCTATGCTGGCCAGAAGATGAAGGGTGAATTTCCCCAATGATGTCTAAACCCCATTTTTGAAATGGTCTTTCAGTTGAAATAGGTTTAAGGGGCAGGGGTAGTAGCTTTTTCTTGCCTTCAAAGATTTGGCATTTATGGAAAGATATTACAAATTTTCTAACATCAGAAAACAGGGAGGGCCAATAAAATCCAGCCCTTAGGATTTTATCAGCTGTTGATTTCCAATACAAGTGTCCTCCATAATCTCCTGCATGAAATTCCTTGAGGACTTTGTCAGTTTCATCCAAAGTTAGGCAATTAAGCAAGATACCTTCATGATTTTTCCAAAATAGTACATTATCTATGATACAAAACTTTGAAGCTTTCATTTTCAAGAATCTCTTTTTGGTTCTGGATAACCCTAGAGGAGCTTGCAGGTTTAACGATACAAAACATATGTGAGTATACCAAGGTGATTGTAAAAAGGCTTGATTGATCTGTGGAGTTGCCATCTCTTGCTCGTTATCCAGTTCATTCATGTCTAGGGCTTGAAAGTTGGTTTCAGTCGTTAGTTTAGCCAGCCCTTGTCCTTTTATGAGTTTTGTTGGCTTTTTCTCAACGTCATATTCTAAAATCTTGGCTATCCATTTGCCTCTTTTTCCTTCAATTCCTTCTTCAGTAAGAATGTCTTTAACCACTGCATTAGGAACATAGGCAATTATGTGAGAGTACAAGATATAGACTCTGAAATGTTTTAAGGCCTTCACAAGGGCATATGCCTGCTTCTCCATGATTTGGTATTTACGTGGGGCATCTCTGAGTGCTTTGCTGAAAAAAGAAATGGGTTTCTCATGTCCTCAATCATCTTTTTGTAATAGGACAACAATAATGTATGCTCAGATGCAAAGGAAAAGATTATAAAATCTTTATCAAACCTGGGACTTGTAAGAATAGGACTTCTTGTCAAAGCTATCTTGATTTCCTCAAAGGCCTGCTTGGCTTCTATTGTCCATTTGACTTTAGAATCCTTCTTGAGCATATAATTCAATAGTCTTATTAGCTCAGCCGAATTGGGAATGAATCTTCTCACGAAATTGAACTTGCATAGAAAAGCTTGTAATTCTTTGATGTTTCTTGGATTAGGGACTGAAGGATAGCTTGAATTGTATCCGGATCTATTCTTATTCCATCTTTAGAGATTATGTGTCCTAGGAGTTTTCCCTCTTCTAGGCCAAACAATGATTTCTTTGGGTTCAATGATATGCCATATTTTCTGCAAATTAGGAACACTTGTCTGAGATGTTTTAAATGTTCTTGGTATGATTTTGAGAAAGCAGTAAGATCATCAAGATATATGACTAGGAAATCATGGATTTCCTTAGCAAAGGCTAAGTCCATTGCCTTCTGAAAGGTAGCTCCTGCAGTATTGAGTCCAAAAGGCATTTTGACATATTTAAAAGTTCCCCTGGGTGTTGTAAAGGTTGTTTTTCTTGGTCATCTGGGTGAACTAAGATCTGATTGAAACCTAAGAAGCCATCTAACAATGAAATCCTTGACGCCCCCACTACCCTTTGTAGGATATGGTAAATTTTTGGTAAGGGGTAGTGGTCTTTGAGAGAGACTTTGTTCAAATTTCTCAAGTCAACACAAAGTCTTATCTCTCCAGTTTTCTTTCTAGTGGGTACTAGATTTGAAATCCATTCAGAAAACCTAATGGGTGCGATTATTCTAGCTTGGTACATTCTTATGACTTCCTTTTCCATCAGGGGAAGGAGGTCTGGATTAATCCTCCTGAGATTTTGTTTAAAAGGTTTTTGGTTTTCTTTCAAGGGTATTGTATGTTGGATCATAGAAGTGTCATAGGATTTAAGGTCCTCATAGCTCCATGCAAAAACATCTTGGAACTCTTTCAACAACTCAATGTATTTCGATTTTTTTTCAGGAGGTAATGTTTTGGAAAGTTTTATCATTTTAGGATTTTCTATAGTCCCAATGTTACAGTCCTCAATTTATGCATTTAGGGGTTGCATTTTTGGTTTTCTGGAAATGTAATTTGAGTCAAAAATATCTTCTAAGGGAGTTAAACCTGTGGGTAAGAAATTATCCTTTAGTTCGATTACTTCAGATTCTTCCTCAATCAACTCACCAAAATCTGTTTGTTTTAGCTTTTGTAAATTTTTACAGTCAAAGCTTGTTGGATGCAAAGTCATATTTGTTGTTTCAGCTAATATACCTAGCTCAACTTTATCAATTACCTGTTGATCATCAATAGTGCTTGTGTCTATGTTTATATTTGAGAAATCTTCTTTTAATGTCAAGAAATTATTTATTTGGGTGTCATTCTCAAATACTTGCCAATTTTTTACATTATCTGGGACAGCAGGTCTGTGTTTGATCTCAACAGTGAAGTGATGATTGGGCTCAAAAGGAAGTTTACAAGTACTGGCAAAAGTTGCCAAACTATGTGCATGTAAGTTATGACTTCTCCGAATTTTAGTGAGCTGAAATTCTAAGAAGCTGTTAAGTAATTCAGCTGTTTCTCCCCTGTAAGAAACAAAATGTCCCTTCATATGTTGTATAATCAAATCTGAGTCCCCTAGAATTGAAATCTTAGTTGCCCCTAGACTTCTAATTTGTTTGATACCTAATAGAAGGGCTTCATACTCAACCATGTTGTTTGTACATTTGAAATTTAGCCTATATGCATGACCTTGAGCATAGTCATTTTGCATGTTGTGTATCCAAACCCCTGCCCCTGCTCCTAATTTATTCACTGACCCATCAAACTCTAAGTACCATAAGATTTCTTGGTCATGAATTGCCTTAATAGTTCTGGAAGCTAGTTCAGTGGGTAGGTTTGGCTTTTGTAACTCATGTGATGTGTCATTTTGGTTAGTTGTATCACTCATGTCAACAATATTTTGGTTTTGGGCACTAGATTGTGCATTGATGCCTCCTGTTTGTGTTGTTTTCAGGAGTTTAACATAATTTTGTGACACATGTTAGCATTGTATAAGATAAATGAATCCATGTCAAAGTGAATGGAATAGATGGGGAAGTTTTGGGGCTTTTCTTGACTGCTAACCACATATTTCATCAATGTTTCCTGATATAATCTCTTTGGCTAGCCAAAGATTGAAATTGTGGCATAGGACATGTCTAGCTGCAAGGATCCTTGGAGTTTGGCACCCCAAGATCTCGAAAAAAGCATACCATACTTAGGTGGAATGTTAGCTACCACCACATCCATCAAGATTGTCTTGGCTGGATATTGGAATAAAGATACACAAAGGTGATTGATTAAGCCTAAGAACCTAACCTGGCTGGAATCAAATGAAAACACCTCTTTGTAGGGCCTTGTGATGTCTAGATCCATATTTTCCATCACGGATTTGGGCATTAGATTATGGGAAGCTCCTGAATCAAACATTGCATTGTGAAACACTTTGTCATGAATGTTTAAACCCACATAGAATGTAGGAACTCCTCCATCTACTGATTTACCATTGACTTCTGGACCAAAAACTAGTTCTAGTTGATGATCCAAAACATTGACTGCATCCCTATTCTCTGATATTTGTAGTGACCTATTGATTTGCTATCTGTAAACTTCATGTTTGGCCAATTCAGAGAGAGGAATGACTATTTTTAGTTTGCCAATTTATGTTTCTAAGTTAAAAGGTTTTTCGGTCTGATTCTCTACATTTTGGGCAGCAAGCTTCTCCTTTTCAGCTTAGTTTTCTTTGAGTTTCTCTTGGTTATGGGTACTGTTATAAGGTACATCCAATTTGTCATTATTTTCTAGAGGGTTATTCAAATATTCTGTTGGAGAATGGGATGTGAATGAATGGTTTCTTGTAGGCTATAAGTCTGATATATCCTCCACAGTGACTTCCTTCGTGTGGGTTTTATCAAACGATTCTATTGCGACAGCTTTACCCTTTATTTCCTTTAGCTGTTTAGTATCTTTCAGCTTGGTAGCTTTAGGGACATCTATGGTTCGGCTTCTTAATTTTTACTGTTTATGAACTTCATATACTGTTGTATCATAGCCATCTCTAAAATCAAATGACTCTCTAGATTTAGTTTGAAATTGATTGAATTCATGGGCCTCTTGGTCATCTTGAGTTAGGAAAACTCGTTGTTCACTATCTAGGCCCATTAAGTTAATGTGAGGGTCCTCTATGGGTTCACTTAAGGTTGAGGCCTCTGCATAATTCTCTTGAAATGGAGGTTTGATATTCTGATCAAGTCCAGTCCTTCCAGTAGTAGGGTTTTGGCCTTTTCTAAAGTTTGGAGTCCTTGCTGAGTTACTTGGTTTCCCTTCCCAGGATGATTTTCTTTCAACGGTCTCTACTCTGTCTCCGAATATATCCATTCCTTTGATAATTGGATCTAATTTTTGCTCAAATGCTGAAGGTTCCTCTTGGAATGTTGTTCTTCTTTCAGTCCTATCCCGGTTTCGTTTGCAATCAAATTTGTGTCTACACTAATAGCTACATTTTGCATGTCTGCTAAGCTGAGAGGGGCTCTTTCCCTTAGCTGATATGCCATGTCTGAATCAAATCCATAAGGGAATTTGATCAAGGCTAATTCAGGTGGGTGTCTAAGGTTCTGTGGAATGGCATTGTATACATTGTTAAATCTAGCACAATAGTCTTGGATGGTTTCTTGTGGACCCCTTTTTAAATTGTCATATTCAGTTAAAATATGTAAAGGTTCTTTCTTCTTTTCCCATCTGTTTAAGAAGACTTGATATAGGGCCTTAGGATTGGCTATAGAGTTTGTAGTAAGAGACCTAAACCAGGTCCTTACATCACCAGTTAGACTTTGAACAAAGATCTTCATCCTTACACCATCATCATCAATTTCATAGTTTTCAAAATAGTACTACATCTTCTTGGTGTGGTTTTGGGCTGTATAGGAACCAGTACCATCAAAATAAGTGATCTTAATTTGATAATCCTGAGGCATAGCCCTTAGATTTGTACGTAGCTGTAAAGGAGCATAACAATTTGCCATGTTTAAAGTCATAAATGGGACAACAGGAAGAAATGGGACAACTGGAAGAGTAGGGATGATGGTAGATATATGTGTAATAGGTGGAGGAGTGGAGAATGTGCTTTGAGAAGTGGATGAAGAGCTAGGAGAAGTAGGGGCAATGTGAGGACGAACTGAAATTTTAGTGGGGCTTGGAATATAGCTTTGCTGAACTGTTTTAGGACTTGAATTTGCAAAAATCTTCCTGTTGCTCTTGCTTTCTAAAAATATTAGGGATTATATTGGGATTTTCAAAAACAATTGGAGGATCTGGGTCAGGGTTTGACCTTGTGTAACGAGTTTTCTTCTTGCACTGCTGCTGTTGTAGTTGCTGCTAAAGTTGATGCACCTGGTGCTGAAGTTGAATCTAGGGGAGGTGCTCCTGTAGTAACTTTTGTTGGAGGAGCTGTAATTATTGGAGTTGTTTGGGATGGTTGAGGGGCCAAATCTGGCTATTTCCCTCATTGAGCCTCTTCCAATGCTTTCTCTGTTTCTAATATCCTTTGATTCATCCTCATAAGTAGACTAACCACATCTTCTACTCCCTGTTGCTGCGCTACCTCTGCAGTTTGAGGATGTATGGTGACTGATAGCTTCATTTGTTTTCTCAGTGCTGCTATGTCTTCCTCCTTTTTCCTAATTAAGCCTTGTCTGCCTTTGGGATCTTTGGGATCATGTCCCAACTCTATAATGATCTCTTCCAAGCATTTTATCCTATTATCCTTGGCCAATGATGAGGCCTTTTTCCGGCTCTAACTGGGCAAAAGTATTGTATAAAAAGTTCTGCAATCTATGGGCCAATAGAGCCTTATCTGCTAATGTGGAATAAACCATTTCTCCCGCCTGCTTATGTAACTCAATATGGTCTATTGGATGTATATATTTCACCATGACCTCCAGATTGGTTCTGACGTAGTCTGCAACTGACTGTGGCTGTTGTGTAGTAGGTCTGAAGTGACTGAGAGTCATCTTCCCTTCTCGCATACCATATGTTGCCATGAGTCTCTGTTGACTCGTCGGTGCCATTCTCATTAACTGATTGTAAGGCTGAAACCTTATTGGCTCGTTTTTAGCTTTGATCTTTGTAAATGCTTGTTTGATATCTGAGCGTTTCTGGGTCTGCTGTTTGGAGGATGAAACCTCCCCACCTGGTTGTCTCTCTTGCTCCTGCTGAAGGAGCTGGCCGATGTTTCCAAAATAGGAGGGATCTGTTGTTCAGAAGTCCCCTCACCCCTAATATTTCCTATGGTTTCTTATGTGATTTCCTCCTCGGGATAGGGGTTTAGACTCTGTCTTTTTTCCCCTTGCTGATATGTGGATGCCCCTATGGGTGTGCCATCTTTTTTGTCCCTCTTTTTACCTATTTCCTCATTGTGAGGCGTTTGCAGCTTAGGGATCTCAGGTGCCTTTCTTTGTGTAGCAAGGCTTTGTTCTTGACCCTTCTCCTGAGTTGAGGATGGTTGTTCTTCCATTATGTTTTTCTGTTCAGAATGCTCAATTTCTTTTCCCTTTACCGCTGATGATATGGCCTATTTAGCTAGCTGCTGTGAAGTAGCAGTTGATGTGCTTGCTCCCACTGGTTGAGGTCGTGTGACGGTGACCTGTGCAACATAATCCAGGTCAATTATTTTCTCAATTTCTTTCATATCTTTCTCTAATTTTTCCTCTTCAGTGAGCTCTTCATCATCTAATGTGCCCTCTACCCATTTTTGTTGATTGGCATATTGTTCAATGTTGGGGATTGGCTGGTGCACATATCCTGAAAGCCTGTGTTTGATTCTTCTAAGGCTTATGAAGTGTTTAGGTCATATGGTGCCCAGTAGAAGCTCTATTTCAACATGAGTTCTTTTCCTAGCATATTGTCTGCATCTTTCCATGCTTCTTCCCTTTTGTTGAAAAAAAGGGACCCAACTAGTATCTAATTTTAAGTTGTGCCCTTTTGTTTTTCCCATGGAAATGAGTCAAGTCTGCATTATTGAACTGCCTGAAATATTCCAAGGCAAAAAGTCTCATGGGGACATATCTTGGCAGCTTATAAGGGGATAACTCACAGCCATAAATTCTGATCACTGCGTGGTTTTGGTAGAAGTACCAATCACCAATGCTATAACCCTTTGAAAGATGCAAAATTCTTTGCATTTCAGTAATGAGTCTAGTAGGAGGAGTCGCCATTAATCGGCAAGTAGCTGGGTAGATGAATAGGTCAATAAACTCACAATATGTGTATGGAGAATAGTGGACATCATGGAAAACTGAGGTCCAATAAATGACAGATCTCCTCTCTGCTTTTGGGTCTAATCTCCTGAGAGGAACTTTGAAACTATCTGGGTGATAGTACAGAAAGAGATGGTAAATGTAGAAGGTGTATTTAAACACTCTTTCTCTCTCCATCATCATGAACTGTTCATGTATCTTGTTTGCTATGAAGGTGGCATAGTCATACGTGACAGTAGGGGGCTATCATGGAGTGAATATGGTTAAGAGTAGAAACACAGTCTCATCTACAAACTCTCCTGTTTTGCATCCTAAAATGTAGGAAATCATATCCACCATGAGATTTCTTGTTTCATTAAATGAGGCCTGATGATAGGGAGGAGGATGATCATACTAGCACTGTGGATGCATAAACAACTGACTAACTCTTGATATTTCTGCCTTAGAGAGGCTTGCACCCTAATCCAACAAGAGTTTCATTGTAAGGGGAGCCAGAGGCTCAGGAGGCTCAATGTTCAACATTACATTTATGGATTGAGGAGTGATATAGAATAGCACAGACCCATCTAGATTGAGAATTGCTCTGAGAGTGGGTTCATAGTGTGCATTGCATAGATGAATGAAATCAGGCAGCACATTGGCTGATGGGAGGTAATAGATGGGCATACTCGATTGCCAAATTCCTAGAATATTTGTGTTATTTCTGTGATTATTTATGAATTGGCACATAGTTTTGAGGTGAGAATTTAGGCCCATCATATCTTTGATCTTGAAGTCTTTGTCTGCCAAAGATAGCCACTCTAAATCCATGTGTGGAGTGTTCAAAGGAGCAATGTTCAAGGCTAATGGAGTTTCCATATCTTATACTGCTGGCATTGATTGCAATATAGTTGTAAAACAACAATAGGAAGTAGGGTTTAGGCTCTTAGGATATTGTGAAAGGTATAAAAACTGATTTTTTATTTCAAATAGACCTCACTGTATAGAGTTTATGGTAAAAAAGAAACTTGCAGCATTTTGAGTGGGTTTTTCACATAAAATTGTCGAATTGCAGGCTTTATGGACTCAATGCCGAGAGAAATGGAGTTGAATTTTGCCCGAGGGGTGAAAGTTTGCAAAGGGAAAAGGAAACTGAGGGTCTCCCTTTAGATAATAGGTTAACACAAAGGAAACAGGGCGCTTGGCTATTTTAACTAAATAATTGAGAAATTTTGTAATCTTTGTGGGCGTATATGGATGAACAATGTGTTGGAATAGTTCATTTGCAGAGGAAATAAACTTAAATTGCAAGTTTGTGGTGAATTACCAGCTGAAATGATAAATGCAGGACAATGAGCGATTGGTAGGAGCGTATTTGGAAGTAAAATACAGGTACTTTTGGAAATTTGAACAGAGAAGTATGAAAAACAGGGTTTCAGGCAGAAATTGGGTAAATACCTGTGTCCAAGGTGCTGAGGATGGTTAGCAGGCACAGCTTGGGCTGTGAAGTTAAGCTATGGAGTCAGGTTGGCAGATTGGTGACAGTATAATCTCTGGAAGCAATTTAAAAGTAAAAATGCATGCACATTGTTTGCGCAACAAAAAATAGAAATATGTCAAAAATAGTCATTTTGACGACTTTTTAAGCAAATTTGGACCTTTTGGCGGCTTTTGCGTTTTTCTAGGATGACATCATCATGACTTATTTTTTGTCGTGTAGTGGGTATGGAAGATGACGTGGCACATGACGTGGATGATGACATGGCATATGACATGGTGGAAGGGTGGTGATGTCATCGGGTGACATGGTGCATGTACAATGCAGTGGCGATGACCTGGACGCAACATCATGCAGTGACGTAGGCAAGCAGGAAGGGCGGTAAGTGATTTGTGTCGGACCTCCTTTGGTACTGGAGCAGTAAGTGTGAGAGGCGGCTCGATGTAATAGGAGGCTGACATCTGTCCCGATGTACGATGGTGAAACCGTTGACCATTGAGTACTATCGCACCGCTACAAAGGGGCGCCCAATATTGATTAGGGCTGTCGGATCTTGAAGAGCCAATACTATGGTGGACAGGAGGGCAAGATGATCGGGCGCTAATACAGTAGCGCACCCGATAAACTTAGATTTTTGCATGGTTTCAGATGGGTTTAGACCTTATGTTGAGAATTAATGTTCCACTGGGTTTTGGTTATTTATCAATCAAATATTAATAAAATCCAAATGAAATGCATGCATGAGGTAATGGTATGGTTTGTGTGCGGGGGTGTTGAACATACTTATTTATTTAACAGGGTGTTAAATAAATCCCAAGGGTAAGTGAACGCAGATAAGTTAACATAGGGTCCCAAATGGACCTAATGTTCCCCGAACTTTATATTTACATAGCTATATTGCTATGCGGTGGGATATTCAATATTTTTGGGGTTTTTATATAGTTTTTTGTAGAATAGGGGTGGGGAAATGATTTAGGGAGCTAGATAATAGGGTTAGATGTTAATATGAGTTCTATGGAATGAAAAAGGAATTGATGCATGCTAAGTTTATAGAATGGAAACTTCAGCAGGGGGAAATGAATAGATTGTGGAAAGATCAATTTTACACAAGAAATGTGGCTTATTTTCACTAAGTCAACTCAGATGTCAACTTGGTTTTTAATAAGAATGGAGTGAAACTGGAATTTTTGGGCAAATCCCAAGGTCCTTGAGGGGATGCTAGTGAATGATTTCTAGGGGAATGAAAGGGGAAGTTAGTCATGCTTCCCTCTTGTACTATCAAACAACTGCCATGGTGTCAATTCCGTAAATGAGATGGGTCCTTCTTGACAAGACAAAAAGTAATGATAACCTTGTTTCTGCAACCTCAAACTACCTACCCAGCCTAATACACCTAGCATTTTTTCTTCCTTTGGATTGGGTGCACTTGAACTCGCAAACCCTGATTGTTTTCTTTCTCCTTTGACTATCCTCATATCTAAATGTATCCTTATCTCTTCCAATGGCCCAGATTAAGCAGTTGGGCTCCTTAAATTCTCTACTAGTTATTCATCTACCAAGCTTGAACTGTTTGGATAGATATTCTTTCTCTATTCTACAACAACAATTCAAACATGGCATGGTCTAGATTGAATTGTTGGGCCATCCATCAAATGTAATAAGTAGCAGTACCTTCACATGGTGAACTTGCATAATAAAATAGCAGCGGCATTTTGACTAGCCACTTTCGTGGTCTTTGGTTTGGGTTTCATTTTCACTATCTTTTCTAACCAATTGATTTTCTTGCCTTTTGATTATTTTTTTAAGGCATACCCTCCTTCCATTTTTTACTTTTCTTTCTTTTTATACAAAATATGGAACCTCTGTAGCATGCAGGGATGAACATATTTAGCACTTCCACTGTCAATCATGAAAAATGAAACCTATTGTTATAGGAATCTAATAGAGTCCAATGGCTAGAACCCTTGGGTACAATAGCTTTAAATTTCCGAGAAATTTTCATGAAATTTTTTGTGGGAGGAAAGGAAGTTGAATTAAGGGGTATTGCAGGGAAATCGGGAAATATAATCAACTCTAATGGCATGACAAAGCTTCTAAAAAAGGAACAAAGAGGTGTAATTGAACATATGGTTGCAAAAATGCTAGAGGCTGGTATAATTCAACTGAGTCAAGGTTCTTTCTCTGCTCCAGTGGTATTGGTGCACAAGAACGATGGATTATGGCACATGTGTCCAGATTATAGGGAGCTCAACATGCTCACTATTAAAGATAAGTTTCTCATTCTTGTCATTGATGAATTAATGGATGAATTGCATGGATTAATTTACTTCAACTAGTTGGATCTTCATTCAGGATATCATCAAATAAGAATGAAGACTGAAGACATTTCGAAAATAGAATTTAGAACTCATGAGGGTCATTATGAATTTATGGTCATGCCTTTTGGCCATACCAATGCACCTTCAACATTTAAAGGTTTTATGAATTCCATTTTCAAACCATTCCTTAGAAAATTTGTGTTAGTATTTTTTGATGATATACTAATCTACAACA
>APFE030022923.1:14878-53854 GCA_000404065.3 Pinus taeda
CACATCCATTTAAAGCCAGTACAGTTTCTACTACATTTATGGAAACAATTCAAAAGCTACATGGAAACCCAAAGATTATTGTAGGTGACAGAGATCCCATTTTCACTGGAAATTTTTGGACAAAATTATTTTCTTGTCTTGGTACTCAGTTAGCTCATAGCTCATCTTACCATCCTCAATCTGATGGGAAAACGGAGATAGTAAACAAATGTTTGGAAGGATATCTTCGTTGCTTTGTAACTAATAAACAGACATAATGGGTCAAATGGTTGCCTCTGGCAGAATGGTGGTAGAACACTTCCTTCCATACAACAACAAAAATGACCCCATTTATGACACTTTATGGATATCAGCCACCATCCATCATAGCATATTTAAGAGAAAGTTCTAAGTTTCAAGTAGTGGAACATCACATCGAACATCAACAAAAAGTCCTCCAACTCTTAAAGGATAACCTCGTGTTGGCACATAATAGAATGAAACAACAGGCAGATCAACATTGCAGTGAAAGAAGTTTTGATGTAGGTGATTGGGTATTCCTACAGATACAACGACATAAACAAATGTACCTCAAGCAAGCTAGGAAGGATAATAAATTATCACCAAAGTATTATGGTCCATACAAGGTGTCGCAAAAGATTGGTACTATGGCATACAAAGTGGAGCTTCCTGCAGCTTCTCGATTGCACCCAGTTTTCCATGTTTCATGTTTAAAGAAGATTATAGGTGAAAATTTTCCAGTTCAAACAATATTGCTAGAACTTAACGAAGAAAGAAAAATTATATTGGAACCAGAAGTAGTCATAGAAACAAGAACTCGACAGCTACGAAATCGATCAATTTCGGAGTATCTTATCAAGTGAAAGAACTTATCCACTAAGGATTCCACATGGGAGGATGAGAATTTTATACAGAAGCATCTAGAACTACTCAAGCGTTGAGGACAACACTTTTTTGAAGGAGAGGGGAATGTTGGGTCCCTATAATACTAGTGATTACACCATTATTATTGTAGTTGTATTCCTCATTAATATTGTTGTACCCATATTGTCCCCATATTGTAATTATTGTGCCCCATAGAATCCCTCTATTGTTATTTTTGTGGCTTTATATTATTATTGTTAGGTCGGCTAGTTATATTGTGACTCCTTAGACTCCTATATATAGAAAGGAGGTTTTGTCATTTAAATCATCCAACAATTGTTCATTTATGTAATGTAAAGGAGGTTGCCCCCTCGAAGAGGCTGAATTATAAGGTGTTGATCTATCTTTTCTATCTTTTTCTTGAGTTGGTTTCATAACATACCTCCTTTAGTTAAACCATAAATTCCTCTTTGCCAATATCATTTGATTTCCATGCCCAAAATATAGTTTGCACCACCAAGATCTTTCATGTCAAATTTGGAGGACAAATGGGTCTTCAATCTTTGGTTAATTTCTTTATCATTTCCAATAATAAACATATCATCCACACATAGGACCAAATAAATAACATGGTCACCAATTAATTTAAAACATATAGAGTGAGATGCTTTTCTTCTTGTGAAGAAAAATTGCGTATATACGTATCAAATTTTTGATACCACATCTTTGGTGACTATTTTAACTCATACAAAGACGTTTTTAACATACATACCAATCTTACCCTTCACCGCAAAGCCTTCAGATTTCTTCATGTAGATCTCTTCCTCCTGATCCCTATGAAAAAATATTTCCTTCACATCCATTTGTTCTACCTCAAAGTCAAAAACAACAATAACATATAAAAGTAATCTAATGGAAGATACCTTAGCAATAAGAGAAAAAATATGACTGAAATAAATTATGAGCAACTGGGAATAACCTTTTGCTACCAACTGAGATTTATATTTCTCAACCTTTCCTTTTTCATTCATATTCTTCTTAAACACCCATTTCCTTCCAATGGGTTTCCTTCTAGCCAAAAACTCCACCACATCCCAAGCCTCCTTTTCTTCCAAAGATGTAATTTTAGTAACTATGACCTCTTTCAAAAGTTTTCTATCCTATGAATCTACTGCCTCTATGACAGTTATGAGATCGTCATCAATAATATATAAAGAAAAAATTGAGCAAAATGTAGATGGACGATACCTCTCCGGATTCTTCTTTCTCGAACTCATATTCTCACAGCTACAGTTTGTAGCTTTTAATCTTTTGATTCCTCTTCTATTCGAGAGTCTCATTCTTCCTTGTGTAGCTAAAACTCTATCTTCTCAGGTTCCTTTGGTAGGAATTCATGTTTAATAACATATTTCACCTCTCTAAACATCGCATATTGGTTGTACATAACCTTCCTTGTTTCTGGCTTCCAAAGCTTATAACCTTTTGAACCATCCTTATGACCAATGAAGCTGCAACTTTCAGATTTACTATCCAACTTGGTTATCTTCTCCTCTAGAGAACATACATACGCATCAAAACAAAATACCCTCACATGTGAACAAGAGGATTTCCTACCAATGCATACCTCTTATGGGGACTTCTCCTCCAACGCTGATGACTATGATCTACTAACCAGGTAACATGTAGTCTACATCACCTTTTCCTAGAATTTTGGTCCTAACCTAGCAATACTGAGCATGCTTCTTTCCTTTTCCATCAACATCATCTTCACTCTTTCTATAATGCCATTTTTTGAGGTGTGTATGGAGTATTATTTTGTCATTCTATACAACACTTCTTATAGAACTCTTCAAATTTCTTCTTGCAAAACTCTCCACCATTATCTATCTTCATCACCTTTATATTCCTATTTATCTCATTTTGCAAGAAAGCCTTAAATTCTTTAAACCATTCAAAGACTTAAAATTTCTTTTTGAGGAAATATATCGATGTATTCCTTGAAAAATCATCTAAAAATGATAGATACTACATAAAATTATCCAATGATGGAACCTACACAGGTCTAAACACATCATTGCGCACAAGCTCTAACATCCCTTTCCATGATTCTACTTCCCATATACACAATATTCACATAATTGAAATATTGAGAGAAATTAGACATACCATATACTATACCATTACCATGAATTATTTTAAGGCCTTGCTTTGCAATATGTCCAAGCCTTTGATTCCATGTCATGGTTTTTTTCTCTAGAGACCACTAGATTTTCTGCTCCACTTTCAGGAACCACAAAACTGTTGTGCCCATTAATAAATATACTACATAGAAGGTTGTACAAAGCTCCAATTTTAGCTCCCTATATAAATACCAGTACTCCCCAAATGATTTTTTCTGATGATTTTAGCCTTCCTCTCATCCCCTAATAATATCACCACAATCATATTTCCCATACTTGTAGAACTGCTACCTATGGGGAGTGAAGTGAAAGGATGCACTTGAATCAATCAACCATGCCTCATTATCTACATGTGTGCTTGAAGAAGAAAATATGTAAACATCCACACCTTTCTGAAGTGCTCTTCCTTTCCACATTTTTAGCGCACCCTTACAAGTTTTCCTAAAGATTGATATCTCCCTATAGATTTAGATCTCCTACTCGAGGACTTATTTTTGTTTATGTTCTAGGACCATCGTCATATAGATAAGGCATCTCCATTCTAGTCATCCATATTTTTCTATCTCATCCAGTGAAAATTTTAAGGATGGAAATTTATTTTGATGTTTAGACACCTCGCCAAAACGCATAGTCCATCATATGCAATCTATAAAATGTTTGATAATTTTTTTGTAAAAAAAAATTCAAATTTCTGATAATTTTATAGCGACTCTATATACAATTTTGACAATTCTTAAGGTGAAATAATTTTATACTATAAATTTTGGGTGAATCAATTTTAGAATAAATGGAAATTCACGAATCTTCTTTTCAGAAACAACACATAAATTTACCCACATGTGAATACTATCCCCTAAATTTTCATCAAACTTAAAGGTAGGTCTATCACTACCTATTGCAACAACCAGACTATCCCATGAATCTAGTAGAGAACAAAGCAAATTGATGCACTTATCTTCGTCTAAAATTTTAATATCAATAGATAACAATTGACTTACCATAGTATTAAAGGCATTCAAATTCTATGTAACTTAGTCATCCTTATATTATACATCTTTCTTCGTAAGAAAAACATGCTCACCAGAGGCCTTCATCGTAACTTTTTCCTGATACATTGAAAAATACTAAGTCTTAGATACAAAACCATATTGTTCTCTTTTCTTTTTGATCCAACTATGCCTCATCTTCACATGACATTGTCATTGGTTTAGTACCTAGATCTACTGGGTTCGACTGATCTTTGTCCACCAGAAAATGCTCCATCTTGATTTTCCACAACTGAGAACTGAAATCATTAAATTTCTTGATCTTTATCCCTCCACTATTCACCATCTTCTTTCATAGTAAGAATTGATCCCGCAGATCTCACAATTAACATGGTCTATCATGGGCCTCAGAAAAAACCCTCAATTACAAATGTGTCCCTTTGAAGTTGAAACATCTTTGATTCCAAATATACCTTTTCAACTTATACAATAATTACCTGCAAACGAATTCTTAAGAACATAAAATATATAATGGTGAGAACATAAAAGAAATAAGCATAGATTTTCCCCTCGATCCAAAAATTGGGATTACCATATTGATTTTTCGTTATATTCCTTTATATGTTACCACACATATATATACATGTTGAAGCATTCATAAAACCTAATCCATTAACAATGGATTAGAATATAATCATAGTTCCCTTGACCATATCTATAAGATACTAGGGGAATAAAACCATCATATACAAAACCATGTTTAAAACCCATGCACAAAACCATAGGCAAGTCTACCCACCTAATATAATGTCAAAAAAGAATCTTGGGGTGTTTCCTTAGACCTCATGTAGGGGGCTTCCACCCCCTGCTAACCCCCTTATAGGGGTGTTTTCACCCCCCTGTGACCCCCCTGTTGCACCTAGTGCAACAAAAAAGGCTTGTCCCCCCCCTCTAACCCTACTGCTTCACACGTGATGTTAGTCAAAGAAATAATATAACACACTCCAAAAAAACAAGAATAGAGGCCCCCCAACCACTCACAACTATGATAAATATAAATAACATATCATTACAGCCAATAAATACTATCACATTGCTCCATAAAAAAATGTGGATACATGCATTTCCATCATGCAATAACAATATCATTTACCATCCATAGTGCACCATATGTAAATTTGCATATACTCATTTGGTTAACATAGATGATAGAAAACAAAGGGAGGGACATGACTCTCCACCTAACCATAGCCAAGCTACACTAAAATATTTCATCGATGTAACCACCCTATAGAAAATTTTAGAGACTAAGCAATTAAGTGCTCAAGGGAATTTACACCAACACAAGTCAACTATATCATGTTGGAATCTGGAGCTCACAATGTTTCCACTTCATACCTAAGAATCTAGTGCACACAGTGTCTCAACCAAATCAAGAACTCAAGTAATCTAGAGCACATAGTCCTCCACCCAATGGTCACTACAAGAATGTAAACCCCACAGTGCCTCCACCTAGTTTTCACTATGATTCTAGAGCCTATAATGTTTCCACTTGCCACACTGTAGGGATCAAAATCACACCATGACTCCACATGGTGAGTTCCATGCGTATCTAGAATCCACCCTCTAGGTATCCACGTTTGAAAGAACATAAGATGTAGCAAAGTACATAATGTCTCCACTTGTTGGTTAGGAACCTAGAGTCCACTTTCGTTCCACCTTCTCAACAGAAAAATCTTCTTTTTTCCTCGTGCTCCTCAATGTGCTTACACTCGTAAACATGCACTAAAAAATTTTCCTTTTTCTTCAACGTATTCTCTTGTGATTCTCCTTTTGAAACCAAGAGTATCTTCTCTCTTCATATAGTGTTGCACAACAATGTCTCCCAAAAATCATCTCGTATCGGGCCTTTTGGTTATCTTCCTTTACTTGTGTATTAATCAAACCAACACCTTCCATGACATTAGAGACTGCATAGGCTAATATATTTTTCAACATATCTAACATTATTTAATGCTTGCACTAGCAAGGTCATCATTTTGTCATGGAGATAAGTAATAAAAATGAATGGGATGGTTTGAGTATAATGAAAATCCTCCTCCTTAGACCTATGAATCCATGTCAAATTCATAGTTAGTTAGTATTTTCACTTTCACATTATTTACATGAATTATAATTCATAGTTGCATTTAAAAGAGGGGTGAAAAAAGGGCTATCATAGACCCGACCCCCTTAGAGTAATATTATCCTCAGCATTCAATATATTAACACAAAAATCAACAAGAAGATTTATATACATAAATATTCTTACGTTTACTTACATTGTAAACAAAAATTAGAATGATACTCTCATTTGATCTTCCATTTCGCAAGTGGCCTCATCTAGTCCAAATTTCTTCTACTACACCTTAACCTACTCAATTACTTCACTCTAGAGCACGATGTGCCCCTTGTCTAGAATGAATTATGGTTATGGTTGGAATTATTCCATGTATTCCACATATATTAGATACCATTCAACAAATTATTAGCATCACACACATGCCTTTTAACCAAATAAATATGGAGAAAATATTGTGCCTTCACTATGGGTGGTGAGCATAGTCTTTAAACCACTTGGGCCACTTTTCTAAGATAAAAAATGGTCCATAAAACCTTGGCAATAACCTAGCATTGATGGGATGCATTGATGGGATTCTTGGTGAACTCTTCCTTGGTTTTGTGCGGAGGTAAACATGTTCTATGGAATTTCCTTTGCATTATTCATCGATATAAATAGCTATTTTTCCTATGTTCATATTTTTTCATTTTCTTCCTAATAATAATTAATTCATCTTCTATTTCTTTCAACATATCAATGCCGATAAGAAACTTGTTCATAAGATCATTCTAGTTGATAGGTGTATTACATTTTATTCCCTACATGGCCTCAAAAGGACATACCTTCAATGGTTCCTCGTACCTGTTTATGTATGAATATTCTTTGAAAGTTATAAACTCTTCACACCTCTTAGGCTCACGCATGACATACATTCTTGGGATACCTTAAAGCAACATATTTAGTATTTCAATGTGTACATGGATTTTAGTATGATATGTTGTATTGAATGCTAAGTTGGTTCCAAAACCAGCAAACAAAACTTTCCAAAAATTTGAGGGGAGCATGCTTCCTACTGTGAAATGATGTTCTTTGTATTACCATGCAATATAAATATTTATTTAATGAAAATATAAGCAACATCACTTGCTTGGTGAGTACAATTTACAACTATAAATTAAACTACCTTAGCTTGTCCACCACCATCGTTATAGAATCATGCCACGTAGATGTATGTGGTAGTCCTACGATGAAGTCTAGAGAGATGAGGTCTTACTTCCACTCATGAATGAGGATCAATTGTAATAATTTCATTGGATTTGCACTCTCCATTTTCACTCGCTAACAGTCCAGGAATGTATCAATATATTTAACAACATAGCTTTTCATGCCTTCTCAATGGTACCTATTTTTCATAGATGTTATTATTTTTGATAACCTATATGGCCTAAATAAGGTCTCTTGTGAAGCTTGTCAAGGTTGAGGTTCTAAAGTAACCCATACAAGGTCGATACCACATACCTTTAAACTTTTTCAAACCATTATGTGTTCCTATACTCAATACCTATGTTGGTTCCTATTATAAAACTTCCCTCACTTGCTAGTAATTCTCATCTCTATATTTTTCCTCTGAAATCATTTTCCTTAATATCGACTTCACAAGTCGTAAATGCCCCTAGATTAGTCACTTTTAGTGTGCTGTTAAGTGTATCTACTAATTTTTTCCCTTTACTTTCATATATTTTATTTTTCAATTAAAATTCACTAATAAATGCTAGCTATCTTTCCTATCTTGCAATTATCTTGGGTTGGTCAAATAATTACCTCAACCCTCCATCAACTAACATCAAACAAATCTTCCTTCCAAAAATGTACTTCCTCAACATTTTGAATGCATGCACTACTGCTCCAAGCTTCAAATCCTCAGTGAAATATTTTTTCTCGTGCTCATTCAACATCCTTTATTTGCTACAAAATACCTATCCTTCTTGCATTAGCACTCCATCGAGCCCTTCATTGCAGGAACTTTTTCAAAGAACAAAATACATTCTCAAGTCTATTATTCTTAATATTAGTGAATGCGTGAGTAGATGTTTTGATTCCTCAAAACAGGTCGCATATTTTGGTTGCAATTAGAATTGAATTCCTATTTTTTCAATGTTGTGAATGGATGTCTAGCCTTGGAAATAGAAATGAATAAATATCCAGTCATATCTAACCAATCTCATGAAGGATCTAAATTTTTTCATAGTGTCAGGAGCAGAGAACTCCATGATGGGTTTGATCATGTGATGATCCATTGCTACTCCTTCATTGGAAACAATGTATCCCAAGAACTCAACTTGTGATTGGAAGATATCAGAATTGTTGTTCTTGGCACAAAACTTACGGTCTCTCAACAATTGCAACAATTCCACAAAATGCTACTCATATTCGTCCTCCATCGTATAATAAATAAAAATTCCATCTATGAATAACAATACAAATGTTTCCAAATATGAAATGAGAAAAATGTTCAGTAAACACATAAATATTGTTGGAGCGTTGGTGAGTCTCAATAGCACAACAAAAAAATCATAATGCACATACCTAGTTTTGAAGGTTATATTATTGATGTATTCATCCATGATTCATACCTAATGATACATAGACCTTAATTATATCCTAGCTCCTCTTAGTTGCTCGAATATGTCATCCTAGGAAAAATATACTTTATTGTGATCATGATTTTATTTAGTTTTTTTAAATATATAGTTTGAATGTGCACTACTATAGAAAATAATTTTAGGTAGGGTTGTTATTTGCATCTAGAAGTGGTAATCAAAGGTTTTTTTAGCATTAAGTGTGATTTTTAAAACCTCCTCGCAAAAGAATACCATATAAATGTCAAGCCCTTTAGGGGTAGTTTCTTGAGAGATATAAATCACCTCTAAAAGTGGCTTTTTATGGAAGGTTCTAACTACCCCTGAAAGTAAAATTTTTAGGGGTAGTTGTAGAGCACCCAAAAAAACCACTTTTTAGAGTGGTTTGGAATCCACCTTGAAAGGTGACTTTTAGGGAATTTTTAAACCCATGCAAAAACAAAAACATTGCCTCTAAAATTCAAGCCTTCTGGAAGAAGTTTTTGATTAGATATGAACTTGACCAAAAAGTGAGCTTTAGGGGTAGCTCTAAAAGCATCATTGGATTATATTATTTAATGTGCTCATTTATCATTGAGAAAGAAATGTTCTTTTTTCGACAATTCTTGATAGGCTAAGTATACTATGCATGGAAGTGAGGTAACTAGATATTGTTTTCATATTATTTTTACTTTATTTGAAACTCCTAAAAATATAATTCTATTGTGTCTTAACATCAACATACTTACGCTACAATTATTTGGTTCGGAGGAACATGCTCTCTCCGTAAGTATTCCCAAGTGGTATGGTCAACTAATTAGTATTTTAAGGTTAAATTTTGAGTTATATATATTCATTAATGTTATTTACCTAAACCATTAAGATTTTAGTTATAATTGTTACATTATAATAGAAATTAGATTTGCATCTATAAATAGAGTACCTTATTATGAATAGAACTGCACATGCACATTTATTAAAGTCCTTATATTTATTAAATCATAGTTAAATGTGAAATTAAAACTAATCTCTTTCATTAGGTGTTAGCGCACACACATTTACCTAAAGTGCTAAGAGTTTTGTTATAGTTGTTAAGTTATACAAGAAATTAGATTTTTCATGGATAGACAGAGTAGCTTGTTATGAACGGAATTGCGCATTCAGATTTATTAAAGTCAGTATATTTATTAAATAATGTTAAAATGTATAATTGGAATTAATATATTTTATTCGGTGTTAGTACACACAGACACACATATAGAACTTGTAGAATGAAATAAGATATAGAAGGGATCCTAATCTAGCACACGGAAAGAGAATCTAAATAACTAGATTTTTATAATATCTAAGGTTAGATTCTTATAATATCTAAGGTTAGATAAAAATAAGGGCAAGAGTCCAAAGAGTCCATACTGAATACATACAAAAGAATCATGAGTTAATACTGAAATTAATAAAGTAAGACTCTTATGAGAGTCAGTTATAACAAAACCAAAGGGGAACTACGGTAAATATTCCTATTGATGAATATGGAGAATAAATTTGAATAAGGAAACATGGTATAGACAAAATAAGCCTGTATGTAATTAATATTAAATATATGTGTGCGTCTAGCTAGCTATCTTGATTAAATTGCGGGAAAATAAGCTAAGTTTCCTGTATTAACAAAATTCTCCTCTTAATACTTAAAACTGAGTAGATACTTTGACAAACTGTCATAGAAAAGCATAGTAAGGTCATTTAAATATATCGATAATACAATCAAGATTAGCATGTGTATGTGTTTAAAACTCACTTGAATGTAAGAGGAATCCAGTTTTTATGAATGTTCCATACTAGTGGAAAAATAAATACTATCAGTGCATGTAAGTAAACTTCATGGTACAAGCCCTTTTCAATAGCTTATACTATTATAAAGGATTATGGATGACAGAGAAGCAAAGGATAATATATGGATATAAGTATTATAAGTAAAGTATTTCTATAATACATTAAGTTATAGAGTCAAAGTTTGTGTACCTACAATGACAAAATATTACTTATTGTAATTATCTTAAATTGTAGTGCCAATATATGTGCTTATAATGCAAAAAAAACCGATAAATATTAACAAATGAGGAAGTATAACTATGGGATAAATTTTATTACAATAATTCATTAGCCTCTGCTTAATGGAAAAACTTACAAAAATTAAATTAACCTTGATAATGGTATCAATTAAAAATAACAAACATAATATCCATGCCGATAATCTAAGTGAGAAACTCTTGATCGGGATAACAGACAGTGTGAGAGGCAACAGGCTAGGATGTGATGTGATTGTACAAAGACTGTAACTACCACCGTCCTCCACATGTTGAAGGTAGGGGGTGCGATGTCTTTTGATATGAATGCATGGAAAGTGGGTTGGAAAGGTGGCTAAGGAAGGAATAAGGAAGGGTGGTAAAGATGGTGAACTCATTCAATATGCAGGGCAAGTGAGAGAATTTGTGGAGACAGGAGGTGACACAAAGCTAGAGAGGGGCAAAGTCACCTTTGCTCCAGACAAGAAATGGTTTCCTGGTATGTACTTTGTTATCACTCATGTATCAACTCCATAATCTCATTAGGTTCCTATATCATGTAATCTGGTTATGGTTTTGTTGGGGGAAGGGAGGGGTAAGAGGTAGTCCCACTGGGGAGCAACACGGTATGGGAGAAATTGTGGGAGAAAAGGGAGTGCCAAGGCCTAGCTCTACATTTTCTTTTTATTCCATTCAAACCATAATCTTGGTATTGACATTAGTAATGGTGGGACAAGAAGATACACGCGCCTATACCTAGTTGCTCACACGAGGGGAATAGGGGATAGTGGGTTTTCGATTCTTGCAGGGTTTGGTGATGAACTAAGAGGCACAAAAGAGTTGAGGGCAGGGGTTCTAGATATTAGCCATGATAGTATATCACTCAGAAAACCCTTTTAAAATGGGCACCTGCATGGTTTTAACGGAAAACCTATGGACCTTGGGCAGTATTCCGGACAACGGGTCAAGCTTGCCCATAGCTTGCATTTCCTAGCTGAGGGAGTACAAATGCAAGTCTCGAGCTAGGCATAGCATGAGCCTAAGTTCTTGGCTAGAGATCTAGTGCGATGATAGAAAATTGCAAAATAGCAAGGGGAAGGGGCACTTTGAGGAGCCCTAGGTGATGAGTCTAAAACCTAATTCCCTTGGCCACATGTGGGCTCTGGGCTACCTTAACCCTTATGATAAATCATGGAAGAGAGGCATTGTATGAAGAATGATGATGTGATGATGTGCAAGGGTTAACAAACCTAACTTTGCTTGACTGTCCATAGTGCATCACTGGTTCGAATAATGAGACAGTGTAGTCTAGATAGGAGAGGCCCAATCCACCAGGAAAATGAGGGGTCAAGCATGTTGGAAGCTCAGAGGGGCCATAACCTTGTAGAGAACTTCATAGCAAAGGTAGTAGAGACATATAGATATGAGACGGAGGAAGGAAATTGGAAGTTGATTGAAGACCAGGAAGTGGAGATAAAATAGGAAATTGAACCAAAGGAAGAGATTGACAACTAGAGGATGATGGTGCATGATCCCCCCAATACCCGTTGTAGAAGTACACAGCTCAAACACACCCTCTACTTGTATTTCTTAATGATAAGTCTTCTTGGCAAAGTGATGGAAAAAATATTTGTGGGGATGGAGGTCACAGTGCTCCCCAGTTATAAAAAAGAGATGGAAAAAGTCCTTTTTTAGTTGCACAAACAGGACAGCAAGATGGATTGAATTGACTACCACATCCTTTGCATCCTGAACACCCTGCTCCTATAACATCTATCTCCACTGAGTAGAAAGAGCTAAAAGACTGGATTCCTCATGCTTTTTTTTTGTTTATGCAACTAGCTTTTAGGTTTCATGTTATATATGCTAGTTATTACAATTATGTAGTATTTGGAATTGATATTGAGACTTATCTATCTTAGTTAGAAAGATTGAAGCAATTTTGTTTTTGGATGGTGTATAATGCTGACTATTGGCCAATAGACTTGGTTTCTGGTTGGGGCAAGTTGAGGCCATCCGGTCAGTTTGTGTGGTGTAAATTTGTCTAATATATAAGGGTCGACATCCCAGCTTAACAAAAAAAATTAATCTAAGTGAGAAAATAAAGTGACAGTATGTTTTGTAATATCTCTATTCTAGAAAGATAGAAGTACAAGTAACCATTCTGAACAAACATAACCATGGAAAATGTTATTAGTTCAAAAAATATAAATACCATAATGAGGATTACAAGGACATTGTATTTTCATGATCCAAACAAGTAAACAATATTTTAGCGCTCTGCACAGTTTACATCAATTTAATGGCATATCAGCCACTAAGCCTAAAGACCCTTAAGAGGGAGAGAAGATTGTTATTCAAAATTAAACTAATTCAAAAAATTGCTGACATCATATCTATTGTGGAATCATCATATAATATATATAGAACCTATCAAGCATATTCATGCAAGAAAATTGGTTAGGAAAATACAACTGACCTCTAACGAAGAAAATTATGTTCATTTAGTCTTAGTTGTTAAATGAAAATCACCTCAGACAAAAGTGTCTAGTGTGAGCGCAATCCATTGAAAACCATAATTATAGCATAGGCAAGATAAGGAATTAAAACCAAGAAGAAGAAAGCACATATATAATTATAAAAGTGAAAGAGTATTTTGATAATAAAAGAATGAAATATAAAATATATACTTGGAAGGTAAAGTGTATCCTATATAGTTTCATTGCTTTACAAAGTCCAACAAAAATTCAATGTTAGTATAATATTTTTAACGAAAAGGAAAATTAAATTATAAAATGAAAGAACCAAAGACCAAATTAAGTCATAAGACTTTCCACAATCCTTTCAGAATGATTGAGTAAAATAATGATAGAACTAGGGTTTTCATATTTAAAAACCATATGTTAACGGTGGAAACGCTAAAGAAAGAATAACCATTCTCTTCAAAAGGAAGCAAATCCAAAAAACCTATAGGAATGAAGGTGATTACAAAGCAATAAGATATCATTTCAATCCTAAAGGTTGTTTTCATGACTAGGCTATACACAAAGTTTAGTAACAACGCTTTTGGGTTTCAGGGATAAATATTAGGTCAAAATGTGACCTAGACCTTGTAGTGAAAATTGGTAGAATCTGAAGTTCTATGGGAGAGTGAAACTTATCTAAGGATACCATGAAGTTATAACCAATGGTATGGAAAATTTAAACCATGTTCGCATCAAATTCCTATATACAGTGAGAGGCGTGGGTAAATGAAAACCCATTAAATTAAAACATGTATAGAAATTATAAAAAACAAGAAGTGTCCATTCTAATCAACCTTGTATAATTGCAAAGGAAGAAATTATTATTATGGGGAATTACCATAAAGAAAGAAGGGAATTACCATAAAGAAAGAATCATCCCTGTTCGAATCTATATTAGCTTCGACTCCCACATTTTCCATGGAAAACAAATGAATGAGTTATCAGATCAATTACAAGAGTAAATAAAATGGAAAATAAAGGAATGTAGCGTTAATTCAAAATTTTTAACCTTTAGATTTTCTCCAAGAGTTAATAGATGTCTTTGCTCTTTGTAAATATGTCAGCATGAGGAAAAATTAGCATAACAATTGTAACAAGTAGGGCGTTGTGGTACTAAAATCCTTTTCAATATATAGTAGATCAAAGTAGCACTTTGGCTGAAAAGATAAAAGGCAATTGACCAAATGAAAGGAGAGTTAGGGTTAAAGGGTTACTTAACCCTATTCAAAACCTTTTGGATCTCCAGCTTTAGATTTCAAGGATAAAACCGAAAATTGAATATGTGATGTACTCATTATAGGTGAAAATGTGTGAAGGCACATGGGTTCTTAAATAAAGGGACCATACATGACCCATCCATTATAAAACCATGTGCAATGGATGACACACTTTCTAACTCATGTGCAATATGTAGTAAGGGAACTAAATTATATACACATATATATTGGAATTTTTACAATGGGATTTATCATATATGGCATGGTAAAATATTATGATTGAGGGCAAGAATTTATAGATCAATTGTATATCTTTAAATTCCAATATAACCTATGTATAAATCTATTGTCACATTAATGGGGTATGTTTCTTCACAAGAAGTTATATTATATTTCTTTCAGTTAACTAAAGTATATCTCCTCACGGATTTAAATAATGAAATAAGCGCGCGCATACACATATATGAAGAGTGAAGTCTAACTCATACATTAACCCTGAATCGAATGTATTAGATGTATTGCAAGATTATTTCTAAGTGTAACATATCTATTATAATTTTAGATGAGAGGAATACAAAGAGCCTACTTTTGAATGCTATGTAAATGTTCAACATCTGAATATGATGTCTTAATTTCTAATTATACCTACAAACTAATTTTATTTTTATTGTTGTGTATAAAAGGTATATTAAATTTGGTATTAGAGCTTATTTTCAAATTTTGAGGTCTAAGGGCCAAACCACAACTTAAAACTTTATGCCCTAAATGTTGTGTTCTAAAAAAATAATTTTGATATTGTTCTGATGACATGAAAAAATGGGTAGAAAAGAGCATAGCTATGGAACAACCTTATACCAGGTCTCTTGCTCAAGGAGAGAAGATTTGGGTTCAGTTGGGAGATGAAATTTCACCTTTAGCAATCTAATTGCTCAAAATACTTATAGACATGAGGAATAATTTAATAGGTATTAGGGCCAACTATGAGCAATTGTTGAGGAAACTGTAGAGTAGGAGAAGCTAATTAAAGAGTTGATAGAAAAGTCAACTCACAAACCTCTATATATAGAGGTATAGGTTGTCAAAGATGACTCCTTAAAGAGGAAAAATGCTAAAAGTGAGCATGATATGTTTGAAAATGAGTATGAAGGAGTTGAAGGTGAAGAAGAGTCAGATAAAACATTCAAAAAGGAAACCAAGTTAAGAAATAAAAAGAGAATAGAACTAGAGCAACAATTCAATAATATTAGACTACCCATGTTTGATAGAGAAAAATAAGGGGCCGCAAAATCCTAGCTACTAAATAAAACCAAACATTTCCAAGCATATGAACACTAAAACAATTTAAAAGGAAAATTACAAGTATTATAAGGAAAATATTTACTCCATGCACTAAAATAAAGTTGATAAATTGGGTTAAATAGTGACCTGTAAATTTAAATGAACACCTAACATATTTAAATCTAAATATATTACCTCTAAGTTCGTATGATCTAAGTTCATATGATCTATTGATACAAATAGATTGGCTGGAGAAAATTAAATTTATAGTTAACTATATAGAGAAAATTGTTACATATCTCAATGAAGAAGGGATTGTTCAAACCCAGGCCTATTTCAAGCTGAAATGTTTTAGCCTTACAGCTAAAAAGGTATGCTTGGGAAGGCCATAAAATGTTTTCTATCCAAATAGAAAAGAGTACACAAAAAACATAAAATACCACTAGATACAATCTAGAATTAATTAAATAATTTAAGGATGTTTTCCTGGAAGAGATTCTAAAATTGCCTCAAAGGCTAGATATATAATTTTCAATTGAATTAGAGCCAAGAGGCATTACTATGCCAAAAGTACTTTACAGAGTGAGTTGCAAGAGTGGTTAAATAAAGGATAAATCCCACCAAGTGTTCTCCCTTGGGGAGAACCAAGGCTATTTGTGGGGGAAAAGGATGGAACTTCTGAGATATGCATAGATTATAGATAGTTAAACAAACTCATTATTAAAAAAAAATATTGTTTTCCTGAGATAGATGACTTTTTTGATCAAGTTAAATGGGGAGGAATGTTATCAAAGATAGGTCTCAAGTTAGGATACCATCATTTGATAATCAAGGGTGAGAACATACATAAAAATCCATTCAAAATATGATATGGACACTATGAATTTGTGGTACTACTATTTAGTATTACCAATACTTCTGCTATGTTTGTGCTTGGTAAATAACTTGTCCAACAAATATGAATATTTGTTTCCATTAGTGTTCATTGATGATATTCTAATATATTCAAAAACCCAAGAACAACATGACAAGAAGTCAAGGATAGTGTTACAAACATTAGGCCATCAACTACATACAAAGTTCAACCAAGATGATTTTTATAAAGATAAAATTATGTATTTGGGATATGTGATATCTAAGGAATACATATTTGTTGATCCTGAAAAGGTCAAGGTCATTTTATACTACCCAACACCTAAAGATGTGGAATATATTAGATCCTTAGTGGGAATTACTAGATATTATTGAAGATTCATTAAGGGATTTTCTAAACTAGCCTATCCCATCACTTATTTACAGAAAAAGGTACTAAATTTTATTTGGATACCAAAGTGTCATGAGACTTTCAATAGAATAAAATACTTATTAACATTAGCCTAGATAGTGAAAATTATTGATCAAGAAAATTATGTCATTGTCTATACATATGCATGCCTTGAGGGATTGGGTGGTGTGTTAATGAAAGAAAATTATTTGGTTGCTTATGAAGCAATAAATTTAAGGACACATGATAAAAACTATGATCCTTATGACCTTTGATTAGTCATTTTTATACATGCATAAAAAATGTGGATTCATTATCTCTTAGGAAATTATTTTACCCTCATGACTCATCAAATAATTTTAAGGTATGTTTCCAACCATCCTAGTTTTAATGATAGACAGGCATGGTGGATGACATTTGTGATTGAATTTAAATTTGACATTAAGCATATAAAGGGGAAGGAGAATAATTAGTGTAAGGAGAATAATTAGTGTATTATTTGATTATAAATGCAAATAAAATAGCTAAACATGTAGTCATAAACACAAATAGAGATGTTGTAGAACACATAAGGACAACAATATTAAAATATGAAGTCGATGAGTAGCTGTAGTAGAGAGTAAACAATACAGAATTATCTGGTTATGTAATAAACCAAGGTTGTTAACGTTGATGAATAGTATACATTTTCCAAAAGCGTTAGCCTTTAATCAACTAATATTGGAAGAACAACATTAAAAATCGTGTTTAGGTAACATTGTATGTCAAAATATGATTATGGATTTAAGAAAAAGAATATTAGTAGCTAGGAATGAAAAGTGAGATGACTGAGTATTTGGAAGAGTGTTAGAGTGATAGTATATTAAGGTGGAACATCAACAACTAGCTGGACTAAAAAAGCCTTTACCCATTAGAAATGGGAAGTGAGAGATCATTTATTTGGAATTTATCCCTAGTCTTCCTAGAACTAAGAGGTGACATGATTCAGTTATGGTGGTAGTGGAAATTTTACACAAGTCCGTTCACTTTATACCTATCCACTTCAAATATAAAGTAGTATAGATTGAAGAAATGTTTATGAAAGATAATTTTATGATTAAATGAAATAGTGAAAATAATTATATCAAACTAGACAATAAATCTACTTCTAATTTTAGGAAGACACTATTTTAAGAAATAGATATACATTTGAATTTTATTACAACCTACCATCCTCAAACATATGATCAAATATAAAGAACAAATTATATACTTGAGCATATATGTCATGGATGTATGTTATGAATCAATCGAGAAAGTAGGAGGATTATTTATATGTAGTCATTTTTTTAATAATAATAGTTATCAAGTGTGCACTAAAATGGATGCATTTGAATCTCTATGTGAGAGGAAACGCCACACGCCTTTGAATTGAATTAATCTGGAAGATAGGTTTATTTTATGATATGATATTTTACCAGAAATTGAACATTTGGTAAAGAAAATAAGACAAAATTTAGAGGTTGTCTACGATACCCCCACACGCCTTTGAATTGAATTAATCTTGAAGATAAGTTTATTTTATGACATGATATTTTACAAGAAATAGAACATTTGGTAAAGAAAATAAGAAAAAATTTAGAGGTTGTCTACGATACGCATAACAACTATCGAAATCAAAATCAGAATACGATGCATAAGGAGTCATTGGTGGGAGAACATGTATATATCAATGTTAAGAAAAATAAAAGCAGTATGTGGTTTAGAAAGAGTGCTAAGCACCTAGTTTTTGTCGACCATTTAAGATACTAGACAGAGTTGCACTATTATCTACCAGCTAGCATTGTTGGGCCATATAAAAGTGCATGATTTTTTCCATGTTTCTCTATTTAAAAAGTATGTTCATGACCTCATTCATGTGATTGATTGGAATGTGATTCAATTTTAAAGAAAAGAAGAATTTCAGGATGAGTCTACTCAAATATTAGATTAAAAGGAAACCATGCTCCAGAATCAAGTCATCACCCACATTAAGGTGTAACGGAAACACTTCAACCCAGAAAAGGTTACATGGGATATGGGGGATAAAATGTGTGAATAACGTCTTATTTTGTTAGAAAATGGAACTAAAGGAAGAACAACTCTAAGGAAAATGTTTATTTTTAAAGTCAGAAGAAATGATACCCCTATCTTTTTATATTAACAACATGTATGCTTTTAGACTATTGAATTGTTGTTTTAATTTGCATGGCTATGAAAGCCAAGATTGAAATTGATTGATTATGTAACTAAACTTTATATGATGAATAAGATAGCTTTTCTTTTTAGAATAATTGGGATAGAGAACACAAATAATAGAGACTTCATTCTATTTAGAAAAGTTTGCTAATTGGTCATGTCCACATAGTGGACGTTCCCAAATATTCTCCTAAAAATCATAGGAGAAAACTACTAATTCAAGAATAACATAATGGGAGAGAAATAGTATGCTAAGAACATATCTAGAGAGAATTGCTAATTTGGGTTACAACAAAAAACAAATCATAGTGGGAGAGAAATGCATACTTTAAAGAAAAAAGAAATACATTTTCTTAATTGAAAGAAAAATCCTATATAATCAAGGGGTGTAGACCCTAAAAGAATGATGTAGCTAAAGAAAAAATTCATAGGAAGAGTTATAAAATAACACTAAGGGAATACAAAATAGGTTGTTTGTTCATGGATGCAATAAATCTCATCTCGAGGAGTTTCTTGTTTCGATTCGTTGATTGGGAGGAACAGACTCTATGCCTAGGTATTCCAAACCCATTGGTTACGGTTAGATCATTTTGATTGTTTGGTTAAATGTTGACTTAAATATATTCATTAATGTTATTTATTATTATTATTAAGAGTTATATTGTAATTGTTGAGTTATATGAGAAATTAGTTGTGCATGTATCGATACAATAGTTTATTTTGAATAGAACTCCACATACACATTGATTAGTTGTTAGTGCATATATGAAATTATATATATAACTTGTAGAGTTAAACTCTATAAGAAATCCTAGTCTAGCACTAGGAAAAATAATGTAAAGATGTAGATTCTTAAAATCTCTAAACTTAGAGAATAATAAGGGCAAGAGTTCATATGGAAGGCATATATTAGAAGCATGAGTTAAGTCTAAATTAAAAAAGTAACACTCATATAGATTAATATAGTAAACAAATTTGGATAAAGAAACATGGATAGATAAAGCAAACCTCTATGTGATTAATATTAAATCTGTTTGAGAACCTAATTAAGATTTTCTTGATTAAGAATTTTTATTAAATAGTGGGAAAATACACTATGTTTTCTATATCAACACAATTCTTCTCTTAACACTTAAAACTAGCTAGGTACTTTGATAAGAATTCACAGGGAAGAATAGTGGTGTAATTAAAGTATATCTATCATATAATCATTTTTAGCAGTCTAAATTAAAAAAGTAACACTCATATAGATTAATATAGTGAACAAATTTGGATAAAAAAACATGGATAGATAAAGTAAACTTCTATGTGATTAATATTAAATCTGTTTGAGAACCTGATAAAGACTTTCTTGATTAAGTCTTTCTTGATTAAGACTTTTTATTAAATAGTGGGAAAATACACTATGTTTTCTATATCAACACAATTCTTCTCTTAACACTTAAAACTAACTAGGTACTTTGATAAGAATTCACAGGGAAGAATAGTGGTGTAATTAAAGTATATTTATCATATAATCATTCTTATCATATTTGTGTTTTCAACATTCACATCTAGGAAAGACCACAATATTGGTTGTGAAGATTCCACACAAGTGGAAAAGGAATAATTATAGGTACATGTAAACAGCCTTCATGGAGTACAAACCTTTTTTGATAGTTCATATTGTTATAAAGGAGTTTGGATCAAATATTTCCCAGATAATATCTAGATATAAATATTATAATTGTAATCTTATTATCATACACTATGTCACAAATTCAAAGTATTAGCTTCTTATCCTAATTACGTCAAATTATAGATTCAATATGTGCACCTATAATGGAAAAATCCCAATAGATATTGAAAAATGAGGAAGTATAACTATGGTATGAATTGTATTAGAATATATGCATTATATTGTGCATAATGGGTCAATTACAGAAAGTAAGTTAATCATGATAACGGAATTAATTAACCATAACAAAATGATATCCATACAATAATATGAGTGAGAAAAGAAAGTGGAATTATCTTTTGCAGTATCCATATTTTAGAAATATAGACGTACAAGTAACGATTTTGAGAAAAAAAACCCATAGAATTTGTTATTAGTTAAAAACAATATAAATACCATAAAAGTGCTTACAAAGACTAAGTATGTCCAAGAATTCAATAATTAAATAATATTTTAGCACTATGCATAAATTACATCAGTTTAATGGCATGTCTAACACGAGGACTCAATACCCTCAATGGGGAAAAATACACTGTTCAAAATTAAACTGATTCAGGAAAACAACTCGTGCCATATCTATCAAAGAAGCATCCGATAACATAGACATAACCCATCATGCATGTTCATGAAGAGAACCAATCAGCAAAACGTGATCGACTCAAAAGGAAGAAATAAATTTTATTTAGCCATGGTTGTCGAAGGAAAATGGCTAGAGATGAACAGGTTTGGTGTGAACGCATTCCGTTGAACCCCATATCTATACAACAGCCAAGAAAAGGAATCAAAATAGACAAAAGGAGGCCATGGGTATCATTAGGGAAGTGAAAAATTATTTGAATTAAAAAATGAAAGGTAAACTATTTACTTTAAGGTCGAATGTATCCGATCCAGTGTCACTGCTCTGTAAAGTCCAATAAAAATTGAATGTTATTATAATATTTTGAATAAAAAGGGAAATTACATTATATGAGGAAAGAAAAAGAGACCCAGTTAAAATGTGGTGCAAGAGACTATTAAGTCATAGGGATTTCCAAAGTAATTTTAGAATGATAGTGTAAAATAGTGACAGAACTAGGGTTTGATATTTAAAAACCCTATGTTCCAGGTGGCAAGCCACCCCTAACAAAGAATAATCATTTTCTTCGAAGGGAACTGAAATTGAAAAATCTGTAGGAATGAAGGTGACTAAAATGAAATAAGATAGAATTACAACCCTAAAGGCCACAACGATGACCAAATTATACACAAATTATAGTAGCAACAGGTTAGGGTTTCAGGGATAAACCCTAGGTTGAAATGTGACCTAGGCCCTGTAGTAAAAATAGGAATAAGGCAAAGTTCAAAGTAATAATGAAACTTACGTAAGGATACCATGAAGACATAACTAAGTGAATGACAAATTGAAGCCATGGTCATGCCAAATTCCTATACACAGTTAGAATTATGGGTGAATGAAAAACCCTAAATTCCAATCTAGAGAGAAACTAAGAAAAATAACAAGTATCGGAACTAATTAAGCCTGTAGAGTTTCCATGGAAGGAAAAATTCCTATGGTGAATAACCATAAATAAAGGATTGTATCCATTCTAATATAAACTGGCTTTAAATCTTTGCATTTTCCATGGGAAAAAAATTTAATGAGTTATAAAATCAATTACAAGAGTAAAGAGAGTGGAAAATAAAGGAATGTAGTGTGAATTCCTAATTTATAACCTTTACTTTTTGTCCATGAGTACATAGATGTCTCTCCTTCGTGTACACCTGTTAACGTAAAGAAAAATAAGAATGAAAATTGTAAGAAGTAGTGGATTGTGAAAAGAAAATCCCATGGAACACTTAACAAAGATGAGTGACATGTTGAACGGAGATACCGAGAGCTAATGACCAAATGAAACAAGACTTGGGGTTTTCTTAACCCTATTGAAAGCATTTTCGATCTCCACGGTTAGATTTAGAAAATAAACACAATCCATCGATATGCGATGTATGCATGAAAAATGAAGCCATGTGAAGACGCATGATTTGGTAAATATGTGATCCATACATGGCCTATCCAATATAAAATTGTGTGCAATGGATGGCCCACTTTGTGGATATATATGGTAAAATATTATGATTGAGGGGGCAAAGTTATAGCTCTATTATATGCGTATAAAGGGAAACGTAACATACATATAATTCTAGTTTCACACTAATGAGGTAAGTTACTTTACAATGATTTAAAATATATTGCTTTGACTTAAGTAAACTATATCTGCTCAAGGATTTCGATTATGAGATAGATAGATACATGCATCCATATATAGATATATATATATATCTATATATACATGCTGAATTCTAACTCATACACTAACCATGAAGGAATGTACTAGAGATAATGTAGTATTAGGTCTAACTACGTTATGTGTATTATAGTGCCATATGATCTTAATACAAAGAGGTTACTTTCCAATGCTATGTAACCATAAGTAAGGTGATGGACTAATAGTATATGGATCATTGTAGTAATTTATCCTTGAGGATTGGGTGATAATGAGTAGAATTCAACTATCATGTCTGAATTGCTAATTATACCACAATTTTTTTTTTTCCTTTGGTTTGTCTAAGACGTATTTTACATTGCATGTTATCCTCTAACAAGGTAAGATGTAAGCCCACCCATATTTCCATTTTCATTTCCCACCATAATGTTAGTCTCTATGTTAGTCGCATGATTGTATTCCTTATGCCTTTCTGAAGGACTCCTTATCTCCTTAACTTTGGTGTGTTCTCCTTTGTCAAATTCCACAAATTTATTCCATGAGGGTGGCCTACAAGGTGGTGTACCTTGGACCAAATTTATCCATTATAAATGCACTGGATCAAGAAAAGGGAACCTTTATTGTGCTTTGACTTGAATGTTTATCGTGTGCTTGGATCGCACTAATCATCACATGATCAAGAATTGTACACTTTTAGGTTCAATGCTTTAGAAAACTATGACCACATGCACTCGGTGTGTGCTAGATGTTTTGAGACCTCATGAGGGGTGTCGCTTTAAGTACCCCCCCATAATAATAAACATCATTAGTTCAAGATCCAAGCTCAAATGTGGTTCCCTAGATTTAACTGGCTCAATTTTCAATGATCATAGAGCCTACTACATGAGGCCCTCCTTCAGTTGAATCATTTTGATATTCGTAGCCGTTTCCTATGTAGAAATTCTTATTTAGTTAAGATATCCCTTTCTCATCACCTTACGGTAATTTGGTCCTATCTACTCAGTTTAGTAATATTCATTGTTTCTCACCTAACATTTATATTCTAGCCACATATATATGAGACACTCTATATCATAGTATCATTATCTAGCACATTGATGCTAGCAGATCATGTATCACACATCATTTTCCTAGATTTTTGGGTGCAGCATTAATCTTTGTACTAAGTTGTGTTGCAAGTATGGATATGCCTCCCTTTTCTCATTGATATCATGTACACACCATTTGTAGAATCTTCCATGACAAGTAGGTCTCACGTGCTCCATGTGTGGTTCTTCCCTTTACTACAGTGGCTTTCTCTCCCTCTCCATTGACTCCCCCTTTTGTGTCTAGTGAAAGGAAACTACATTGTATTTCAAGCATACTATGTTCTCCTAGCACTCATACATTAACAGGAAATCCATTATCACCTAAAAAAATATCATCTAGCCATTTTCGAGTGGGATAATGAAAATACGCCATGTACTGTGCATTTTACACATTAAAATTCACCTTCACCTTAGGAAATAATTTAGAGAAGCACTATTCCTAATTAATTTATGTTTAATTAATTTAACCACTTGGAAATAACCTACAACTTCATTTAATTTATTTCAAGTTATTTTCATATTTACCCATTCTGTGAAAATAATTTAAACTATTTTCACCCATACATAAGAATAATTAAACAGTAATTATTTTTTGATTATTCCTTAATCATTTCACTTTTATCCATTGAGATAATTATTAAATTATATAATATTATTTCTAACCGATTTTGACCATATCACCCAATAATAATTAAATAAATCATTATTTACCTATTAATTCTTAAGCATTACACTTCTCCCCTATGGAATAACATGTCAATCATTATTTAGTCATTATTTCTAGCTTATTTTGACCTTATCTTCGAGGAAGAATTAATAAATCATTCTTATTTATTAATTTTCACTCACTTTTCTTAATTAACTCAATTAATCATTATTCTTTGACTTAGTTAAGTAAATAATGATTATTGAGGATTTCTCCAATATTTTCCCCTCACAAAAATTATAAAATCATCATAGCAATTAGATCTTGATCTTATAACGTGAATATTTTATTATTTTATTACATCTAGTTTAATTTAATATTTTATTATAAGTTAAGAGGTTTCCCTTTAGCTAAAATACATCATCACTAGCATCACCATTGTTTTGATCTTGCAACATTCAAGCTACCCACCTTGAGTTCAACCATTTTCTTACTTTTTCCATTTGCACAAAAGGAAAGAGAAGTAACCACTTGCAATGTAGGGACAAAAATAACTCTCCCATGGAGGAGCACTTTCGAGACCCATGGTAGTAAATCCTTCTTCACATGTGCCATCTTTATTAATTGAAACAAAATTTCCTTCTCTTTTCATTGCATTACACTTTTTTTATTTTTATCATATATTGTGGGTTTCTATGAGGTTTCTATAGGTTTTCCACTAACATTGTAAGAAAATCTAAACATAGTTGTTGAAGATTGTAGATATTAGAGATTTTCCTAATATTTTGTTTTTGTTGGGTTTCTAGTTGACTAGTAGGAAAAAGAATATTTTTGTGCACTCATCCAAAATCCCCCCCTAACAACCAAGACATCATAACCTTGTCAAAAACTCAATATAATTTGAAGTTCCTTTTTTCACTAGATGAGGGCTTGCCTCATGGGTGATATATTTTTTTCATGGGAGTTCCCTTTGACATCAATGACATATTGTTGTCATCAGTGGTAACACCATGTGCAACATATGTGTCATTAAGTCTTCCTTTAAAAAATGGATTCCATGTTAGAAATACTTTGAATTGTATTTGATCTTTGTTATCTTAACTACAAGGAAAGGACCCTCTGGTGGCTTTTCTTTGCGAAAGCCCCTATAAAAATAGTCCAAAAAACCATTTCTAGCAAAGGTCACGAGTGGAGTTGGGTGGGAATTATTTTTTGTAGATGTTTTTAAGGTTGTGTCACTAATAAACTAATGGTCTAGTGTGTTACTATACATAAACACATTGGTGATTAATAGCACATGGTGGACTGTGGTAGATTTAATTTCTATAATAATAAGAAAATAACGATGTGCTAAGTATGTAAAGTAAATTGGTCTATATATGACTCGATAACACCAGAAAAGGTGTAAACTTACAAAAATATCAGTAATAAAATTCATTTTTCCCAATCGATTTTTATTCTCTAACAATGACCTAGTGTTAAGCTAGTACGCTAATGCCCCAGTGCATACAAAATACATCAAACTAAAAGCCCCAATGCTTAATAGAGAGTGATGCACCATCTAAGTATTATTTTTTATTCAAATAAAAACAAAAGTACGCCAACTATAAATGATGGGCTAGTTTGTACAGTATCCGATAGAACTCGAAAAACGTTAAAGTTAAGAAATGTCGATTGTAATTTTTTTCATCATTTCGGTGTTATATCGCTACAAGGAATTGGTGTTGTTCGTGTATTAAAATTCATCTATCCGTAACTACCAAGGCACTAGTAGTTGTACTACTCGATAACATTAGACAAAGGTTAAATTTAGAAAATGTTGGTTATAAAATTATTTTCACCATTTCAGTGCTATATGCCCATGATGCACCAATTTTTTTCACGTATTAAAGCATCTTGTTGTGTAAATACAAATAGCATCACTATAGGGTTTTTAATTAAAAGAAAAATGGTGTGCTTGGACATAGTACGCAGTGGTGTGGTTATAATAATGCACTAAAATAGGGTTAAATGAAGAAACCTAATGGTCATAAATTTCATTTTTACCATTTGTAGTGTTCTAGACCTTTGAAGCACCAGTGCCACTCATCCCTCAATATGGAACCCTACCCTCGATTCTTATATTTCTTACCATCCTTCTATACTGTGCTCAATGCATGGCTTTCAAATTTTCTCAAATTGTGGTGAAATTTTTTTCCTGATTTACATGTCAACTATGCCTTCATAATGAGCAAGTGTGAGGGTAATGTTTATGTTTCTCTCTAATCTATTTTTTTTAACAAACTATAATTTCATATTAGATCCAAAAATCCATTGTTTTTTATTTTTTTTCCTGTGTGGCGCATTCAATAGGTTTGATTTGCACTCGTAGCGGTGCACCCTGTAAATTTATAGGTTGCACCACACTTCGGTGCATGAACTTAATGCACCAAAATGTTGTTGGTGAATTTCATAAACTAAAACATGTTGGGAAGAGGTATAATTTGTACATCGGTGCATACATTTTTAAGTTACACCCAATGCAATTATATTTACCAAATGCACGAGAAATAAATTATTAAAATAATATGGTTCGTCATTTGATAACCTAAAAATTCCATTTCGATGTGAAAAGGTTATACATACGCATCAATGCATAATTTTGTATTGGTGCACCCCCTTATAAAAAAAAAAAAAAACATTGTATGTCTATGTATGTGCACCGAAAGTGGTTTGTCATATGTCTATACACCATTTCTAGTTCTTTCTTATTTGATGGCACATTGGTTCCAGCGCATTACTGTTTTTTGGGTGCACCAAGGATGAGTTTTTTTTAATTGAAAGTTATATGTTGATCTTTATAAATACATTTTTAATATAATAATTTTTTTTTTTTATGTATGAGGTTGACATATTTTGTATATTAATCATGTAGCAAAGACGTCAACAAAGGGAGTAATAGTTAGAGCATGTGAAAATGGTGGACCAATAAAATGTGGTCTCGCCATCAAACACATGAGAGAGGGAGAGGTATTTATACCCTCATAGTATTAGCACAACAAATTGAGCACTCTTGAGGAATGTATGGCTCCTGAGGTACTATGATGATGCCAAATCTATGAAGGTGCAATTTGGCTTGTTGGAACAGTTGATCCGTAGGTATAATGTCCATCAACAATATTTTTGTCTTGGACTTAACACCTAGTGTAGGCCCTTTAAGGAGGAGATATATTTTATCACTTGCCTATCGAGGACATGGGAGGATTTTCCCGAGTTCCCTTATGTCCTACATGGTGTTGTAGTAGACATTCTTATTGTCTACTCTCAGATACATGTTGGGGCTCATGTAGTGTGTCCAACAAATGTTCAATTTTCCGGTGGAAAATTATGGATTTCTTCTTTTGGTGAATAGCAGGTGAGGTGACTCTCACTATTAGTGAGTACCATTGGACATTATACTAGTGATGGGAAAGATATTAGTTTCCATATTTTTCTATATGTCTATTCCTTGGTGTAGGTTCGATGATGTATCAAATGGTCTGCCATTTTTTAAGAAATTTTTGTAGTGCTTTAGATAAATGTCCTACTATCATACATGGGAGGACAAGTGTGCCTTGTGCTTCAATTAATTTTTTTTTTTTATATTCCTTGACATGTTTCTGAAGGTGAAACCTACTTTTGATTTTCATGCTTCTTGGGTGATGAATTAGGTGTGGATGTGCATGTGGGGTAAGATGATGTCCAAGAGGAGTTTGTCAAAGTATTTCATGAGGATTTCAACTAAGTCACTTGGGATACTTGCTAATCAGGATGACAACATGTTTATCTATGTGTCGTGTCGGTATGCACAGATGGATTTGAGATAGTATCCTAGCATCCTCTTGACATAAGAAGAACCTACACATGATAGAGGTAATACTAGTGTCTTCTATGAATTAATATAGTTTCATTTCATTGTCTTAATTAATTAGAATAAAAAAAAAAATCTAGAGATTTATTTGAATTGTTTTATTAAATTATTTAATAAAATTTTCTAACTATTTTTGTGTACTATATATTTTGTAGAAACTTGCAGCTTTGTTGGGGACATGCATCGTCCCCCATCATAGGGAGATGTAGATATGGGCAAGGCCTCAAAGGGTGAGGGGTGTAGGAATGCAGGAACATAGGGTTGGTATTCGATTCAGCATGGAGTACTACGACCGATTGTGTAGGCTTTTGGTTGATGAAGGATTTTTCCCTATAAGGGCTTATGACATCAATGCATATACTAGGCTGCAAGAGTTGTTCAGGAATTGTCTGTGTAATATTATGAATATTATGCATCATATCATCAAATAAACCATGCTATTGGCAGTGAGGAGGGATGGTCATGCAACAATTACATCACATGAGTCTTCACCTATTGCTACCCAATCATATTATCATGATGAGGGTGGTGATGTTTCTGGTAGTACTACCCCATCGGATCATGGTAAGGGTGTCTATGATCCTTCTAGTAGGAACCCGCCTACTTATCATTCACCTAATGATGATCACCTAGTAATGGTGGCGGTGCCTCATGATTCTCCTACAAGAGTAGATGAGGAACCTTCTCCTCCAGTGCATCATAACTTGACTATTGAGACAGTACTTGACCATCCATCCTCTTCTGCTACATATCATGCTGCCAATATTACATCTCTTGTATCAAATATTTTATAGCAGTTCTTTGACTTCACTTAGTTATTTGACTTGTCTGGATATATATATATCTATATGGAGCATTATTTTTTTCATGATGACGTACTTAACGTGTATGTTGGTGTTGGTGTGTATATTGTTAGGTCATGTTAGATATCTTCGTTTAATGTGTTTATAGATAGATGTGTATGTGATAGAAATTATTTGACATAAGATGTATATCTAAGGATGTATGTGGTCATGATGTTAGATTATAATTCTTTTGTTTTGTCATATATGATCACAACTTTTATCACTCCTTTCGATCTCCAAGGCGGGTGAAGAGTCGAGTTGAGGTAACCATAGACCAACCATTTGACTTGGTATCTATCCCTACCAAGCCAGAGAGGGCTCTCCAAAAAATCACAACCAAGAAGGCTGGATGAATTAGGGTTTTAGGCTAGTTATGATGTGCAGAAGGGTTCGATTGTTTGAAATTGGGTTGTTGGGTGAGGATTAGGTCAAAGAGACTACGCATGGGCCAATAAGGGTATGATTGCAAATATTTGATGCAACAAAGTAGGTAGACACTAAAACACTAAGGTTCTTAAGTGACATGCATTATACTGGCGAGGTGCTAGAAAGAGAAAGACAAGCATGTAATCTTTCTAAACTGAAGAAAATGGACAAATTAGGAAGATTTTCCCAAAACAAAGCATGTAAGATGTATTCTGCTCATCAACTTGAAAATCAACATATCGCAGAAGTGAAATGAAACTTGATAGTACAAAACATTCAAACATATGAAACATAAGAAGAAACTATGTCAAAAATCCATACCATGGGTATTCCATCAAAATAGCTACAACTCATTCATTAAATTTTTACTGAATACTGATTACACTAGTGTCTCATCAATAAAAAAATGAAACTGAGTCCAACCTATAGAATGAGTGAAAAATTATATGATATAGACCTCAAACAAACTCCTCTTGGCCATAGGGGTCAAATCCATGAGAGGAGGAGGAGTTCCACTAAAAACTGAGCTGGAAGTTGAAGTGTAGGGAGGTCCAAGTGACTCATCCCTAACTTAAATGAACCAATTCATTACACCTCATTGACTCCATTTACCTAATGCATTTATCCTAGGTAACAGTAAAACAATTATAATTATATTTACTTCATCAATTACATAAATTAAATCATCATTTACCAAGATAAAAGTAAAAAAAGCAGTCAAAATTGAAAAATTTTAGACATTTGTCAAACACAACATTTTTGTGTCACGCATGCTCTCCATGTTATAGAAAAGCTTTGAGTGCATTCCTAGTATCCAAACTGGGCTCAAGATGGCTTCTTCAAAATATTATCCAGTCTAATTTCCAGGTGTGTCTTTAGTTTGTATAATGGACTTGATTTGAATCCTCAAAAAGTGTTTTCCGATGACCACTCAGCGCACAATACCAAGGTGAAAAAAGAGGTAGAACATTGATTTTTTGTGTGTTTCTTTCACCTTTTCACCTTCCAGTTGTTCAAACCAAGCCTAGAAAAGTTATTTTCTAGAATATATTCATCATTTTTTGTCTACGTGTGGTCTTCATGTGGCCCAAAAGTGCTTCAAACTAAAGTACAATGCCTAGGGCATTGCACACCTGGCATTTTGGTTGTCAAAAACTATCTAGGTTGCTCAAAAATACAAAAACTTAAAAAATTACCCCAAAACTTTTCAAAATTTGTGAAATTATTTTTTATCATGTGGTTTATCGATGGAGTTAGGCTCTAGAAAGGATATCAAGCCTCCTTTTCTCTTTTTTCATGGTTAGGGTTTCAATTTTCGCGTTTGCCCTTTTGAGATTTGACCCAACAGTCCATTTCCTCATGGCATAATGCTTTTCCATCTTTCTTTCAATGTCATTATTCTTTTTTTGCCTTGTCTAGGAGTTTCTCAAGATGTGGATTTACCCTCTCAAGCCACTACTCCTGGTTCTCATTAATCATGATGGGAAATTGTTCATACACTGTGAGATGATTAGCAAGTTCAAATTCGCTTTTGAGCCCTCTAGTCCTAGGACTTTGTTTTGGTGCCTATTATATTGTTTCATCTATCACACCATATGTTTCTAGTGTCTCTTCAAGTAATACTTTAGCTTTTTCTACCTCTCTTTTAGCTTTGATCAATTTTAGTTCATGAATGAAGTGCTTTGTCGTTAGCTACTCATTCTCCTAAACAAGAAAATTAATCACAAATTTAAACCTAACAAGATTAGTTTGTAGCTCCTTGATCTTGGCTTCTTTCCCCTTGATGATTGTGCTAATGTCCTCATTATCATCATGCTCATCTAGGTCAACAAGGTCAAAATCCTGTTCTATCTCATGGAATTCCTCCTCCTGACTATTGATCTCTACTTGAATCTTTGCCACTATCATCTTCTGTTTTCCTTCGTCTACCTCCTTTGTTGATGTATAAGGTAAGGCCCCTCCCATAATGTGTGGGGAAAACACATGCTTGTGACCTCTCTGGTATGTTCTTTCTAATAAATCTATCTCATCCTCCTTAGTTTGTTGAGGCTCACTGATCTCAACTCTACTAGGTGACCGAGTCTCAATGTGAAATGGAGATGATGGTGGTGAAATGGGTGAAGGAGACTGATATGTTGATGATGCATGAACCGTGGGCTGAGAAGGAGGAATGGATGCAAAAGGATGAGATGGTGAAGGCACATATTGTGCCATCTGAATAGATGTATTAATGAACATGTCCTTAGTTATGAAAGTACTCCATGAAATGTTCAATTGTTTGAGGTGATGGTGGAAAATGATTTTGATGAGGGAGTTGTGAAAAATAATTTTCATTTCATGCTCATATTATCTCTTTTGGACAATATCTTCCATCTTGTCAATGCTCCGAAAGAGAAAATACAGTATGTTAAGCATCTTCACCCTTGTAAAGTCAGCCATATATGATAGGTTTAAAGTCTAGAGAACCTACCTTCACAAGTGAATTATTTCATGATGATTTTCATCATTGGAACATATCTCTCGAGGAGGTAAGAGAAACAATAAATCCTCTCTTTCATTCGTGTATCTAGGTTTGATGTATCGCACATAGTAATGCTCGTCCATGCCTTTTTACTTGAACCATTTTCCCCAACATTTGGGATTCCAACAACAGCTGATATGATGGCAGTGGATAGAGTCAAAGTGATACCAACAAGGGTTACCTAGTTGTCATGGAGATTGGAGATGAATAGTTTTCTCAACACAGGATGATTTCAGACCTTTTTTGTTTTCTCACAGAATTCAAAACATCCTAGATTCTTAAAACATGTCACAGCCATGGAAAATGCCATAAGTTCCCTATTATGTCTTGGCTCAAGTCTAGGTATTCTCCCTCCTTTGTTTGGCTTCCTCTCCTTTCTTTCTTCTCCCTCACTCTTATTTCTATTATTTTCTTCTTCCATTGGTGTCTTAGTATGAAAACCCTAGCTATATGTGATGACAGTGGAATGTAGGTAAAGGGAGTAGGTAATGGTATGAGGAAATCCAGAGAGATGAGGGAGGGTGTTTATGATTTGAGGGAAGTGATAGGGAGTAATAATGATAAGGGAATTGGGAATGGGAAATTAATTATAGTTTAGGGATTTTGGAAGCCTAGGCAGTTAGAATACCTACGGCTTAGGGTTTGGGAATAAAGGTCTTAGTGGAAAGGGGATAATGTGATACAGGGTTTTTGGGAAAGGGTTTATTACAATGTGGGTAGGGAGATGAAATGTTTGGGGAGTATTAGGAAATGGAATGGAAGTGTAATGGGAATTTTGGAGTAAACTAGGGTTTCAAATGAAGTAGAAACCAAATTTATTCTACAACAATGTAAACACCATGCAAATCAACTTGATGGAGAAGAAGAATAGTGCACCCAGTGTAGCTTACTTGATGGAGGCATGAGCAACCACTGCTGAAAGATTAAGGGTGATATTGTGAAGTCTAGAGGTGTTTGTGGCTTTTTCTTTGGAAGTCAGGGAAATGTGTAGCATACAATGTAGATGCATATCATAACACTCAGGAATGCTCTCCTTTTTCCAGGTGCACAACACACAATATAGGCATGCAACGCAAAATGCAGGAGCGTCGCCTCCTCTATTTTTCCAATTTCATTGTTCAAACATGAAAAATTCTCCTTTGCTAAGGTTGCTCAATAATGACAAGAGAAAACAATGTTTGAATTGATGTCGTAAGGGTTTAAATACTTTGTGGAATTTAATATTTGATGATTTAAAACCCATTTTTCTAATGTTTCAAATCACTTTTCAAAAATTTCCCTAACACCCTTTACCTTGTCTTTTTTTCTTTTCAGATTATTCAATTGCTGGAGTAGACACTCTTTTATTTGATACTTATTGTTTAGTTGGAATTTGAAACTAAGTTGGCAACTTGGGAAGTTGATACTTATTACATATAATTGACATAAATCACATAAATAAAAAAATAAAATTACATCTCTGTTTTTCGGAATAAAATTACAATTTCGAATGAAATACATAACTGAAATCAATATTATGACTGTGGAAACCATATTTACATGTTTTAAAATCCTCATTAGATGGAAAAGGGATTTTATTTTTTCTAGTCACATACTTTTGCTGGCCTTGTGTAGTGAAATGGTGTTTTATTGGACCTTGGAAAAAGGAAACCTAGAAACCTAATGAAAACCTAGAGTGAGCAAACTTCATGGTGACTTGACTGACATAAAGACATGATGAAATGAGCTTTCATAATTGATTTATGGTCAGTAAGATATGAAGGTTGGCCAGCAAGTACGAATTTTTGGGGGACAGTGAAGTTTTTTTACTAGGGTTACCATCAATGTGTATATCGTTTCAATGAGGACCTAGGTGGAATGACAAATATTTCTGAGAGAGAGCGTAATATGAATATGAAAAGGATAGTTTTGATCACTCATGGAAGTATGCAAATACTAACACTAACGATGATGATGATGCCTTGTTTGATTGTTAAAAATGTCTGCTACGTAATAAAGCTTATATGTGATAGAGATGTATTTTATTAGAAACTGCTAGTGAATTTGATTGTGTATTTAAGATGATGTTTATATTTGTTAAATGGTTATGATCATGATGTTTATTTTCATGAATAAATATTTATCATAGATTATATATTGGTGACTTTACCTCCAAATTGTATATATGAAATTGCATTCAAAACAACTTAAAAACAATGCAAATATATTTTTATAAACTACAAAGTTTAGTATGGTTAAGACTATAATGTAAAACTTTCAAAATATTTTTCTATTCCTTATATATTTCATTCACATTCATTCTAACCTAATTAGTAAAATATTTCAATAGTCACAAGGAAAAAAAAAAAGGTAAACTAATTTAGTTAGTACTTAATTATATGAAAATGTGTAACTCATTCAATTTTTAATATAAAATATTAATAATAATAAATTACTCAAAAATATAAGATCAATCTATATATAGAGATAGAAAACCACTAAAAGAGATTAAATTGTTGGATATGTACAACTTTTTCCAAGTTTTTCATTCTAAAAAGAGATTTTCATATAATGAGAATTCATCCCTCTTAGATTTTGGTTGTTACATTGTTAAGATGGATCTATATTGGTTTATAAAATTCAATCTATTGTTATATTTAAAAAAGCTTAAGTCATATTTTTTTATAATTAATTTATATTTCATATAACTTAACAAAATCTTATTTATCGCTAAATTCATGAGAGTTTTGAGAAATTTCAATATAATATTTATAGAAACTCTTACCAATTTAACTAAAAATTTATTTCCTAAACATGAGGATCGAGAATGTGAAATAAGGCTTGTGAAGTTACTTGTACTCAAGGATTTTCTCTATTGGATGTTCTCTCTTAAAGAGGCCAGTGAACTTTTTTCTACTATTAAAGGTATAACATTTTAGTGCTATTTTGGTTCTTTATTTGGTATTATGGTTTAAATTTTTTTAATAATAAATATAGATTAAATAATTCAAAATTAATACTATATTAGATTTAAGTTTTTGACGAATAATATATTTGGTTATTTCTTAATGAACAACTTAAGAAATATTATTTTTTCCACATTCTTATCATGAGATAGTCACTGAAATTCGTGTTTTCAAATTTGTCCTTGTTAATATTACATTATGTTTACAATGATTAAGGCATCATGCCTACTTTAAATAATTTACTTATAAATATATAAAATAGATATGTATTTTACATAATGTAAACATGAATGAAAAATGTATCACCGAGTTTATTAGAAAGTAAAACAAATACCTCTTAATCACCATCACATTATACATGAATAAGATCTCCTTTTAGTTTACGTAATGGTGCAGGAACTGGAATTTAAATATAATAAACATGACTTTACCTCCCTTCTCAAGAATTTAATCTTACATATTATTACATGGTTTTTTTATTGTTAAAGTCCTCATAGATTTATCACTACACGATTTGTATTGATTTTGAAATAAACCAAAAGAAAAAACACGTGAACTAATTAATAAACCAATAAGTATCTAAATCTAGAACAAATCCTCAATGATGTTTCCAGATTCCCTATCTTCTCATTTTGGTTATATTCTTCTCATTTTCCTATTTGAAAGGATTGTCACAATGAATCCTTATTATCATAGATATTTTACACTTTGTTTTAAACTGCATTTATATTTATGGAGATATGTTTGATACTGAACATTATAAGGGAGGTTATTTTACTATATTGATGAACTTTGCGAATGGTTGTAGTGTGCCTTTTAGTACACATATATAACATAGATGTGATTTTCCTTCTGCATTTCTATCACTTTGTGGGTTATTTTAGATTGATACTCACAATGTCATTTGAGAAAGGAGATAATATTAATATATTTAGATCGATATATTAATAAAATATATTTATAAATTGATAAATCCTGCTTAGAGTTACAATATTTTGGTCCTTTCGGATATCTATCCAAAGACTGTAGAAGAAGTATTATGTAAATTAGATTTAAACACATTAAAGAAATATGTTAAAATTTTAATTTTTAAATTATAAATTGGGTACCTGGAAATACTTAGTTTTAAGTGTAAAAATTGTTGACACCTAATCTGAAACAGATGGGTGAGCTGGACAGTCATCAAGAAGATGAACTGATCTGTCATGCTTGTATATATAAATATGTATTAGCTAAATGAATAAATCAATCAGTTTCTCTCGCTCATTCATTCTAGAGTTACCCTCGCCTGACATGGTATGAGAGCACAGGTCCCAGAAATAGCTGTAACTCCTGCTGTCCTGAGATCTGCTCAGTCCTAAGCACTACTCTGACATCTCTGACGTTGAAGACTGCATGCCTGAAGATTGCTGCTGCCTGCATTAAAACGCCTGGAATTTCAAATGCATTCAAATGCTTGAATTGGTAACGTATGACTGTTATGAAGGAATTTTTTTTCTGCTGCCTATATTAAACATTTGGTCCGCTGCCTGTCGAAACATTTGGTTCACTACCTATTGAGTTTGTCAAGCATCCTATGCCTGGGAACATTGAGCCTCTTTAAATGTTTCTTCAATTCATGCGCCATGATGTCTCTGCTATCCGCTCAGTATGAGGTGGAGGAGAAATCCTTGATCCCCGCCTGACGCCTTCTACAAACCTAATAGCACATTTCATCGGCCTATTGAGAAGCCTCGCCTTGCAGTTCACCCACGTCGGCCTGTTGAGAAGCCTCGCCTTGAAAGTCTTCTCGTTCCTTTTGCTCAGGCTCGGGAGTTTGAAGCCTTGCCATATTATGGGATATGCTCCGAAATTTTAACCAAACGGACTGTGCGAGAGGTTCGATTCGTCACCAGAAGTAGCGCCCCAGCTGAGAGATCACTGACATGGCCTAAACTTTTATGACTTGGATGCCGCTTGCGTGTAGATGATAGTTAAAACATTTTCTACTCCCTATAGTGTTCCTGACGTTGAAACCATTCGGGTGCAATCGGTGAAACGGAATTTCGTCTTCATAGTTGCTGTTGGGGAGGGCAGTAAGGGAGCAATAATATGTTTTGTTTTTAAATCTGGTGTTGCAGGGCCCAGGGGGCCAAATCTCAAACGTTTCGCTCAGTTTTCGATGCTTTTCTGTCCAGGATACATTGTCACAGTGTGCGTGCGGATTGAGAATTGAAAATTCTGTCTAGCAGAATTATAAGTTGGAGAATTGTAAATGTGATTTCAATTGTTTTGAATTCGCTCTGAGTGCTTTACACCCATCACCAAAATATCGTAATATTTTTGCAGTGATACATGTACGAGAATTGTGAATATGGTGTTATATATGCTGATTTTTTGAGATATATATGTGGTGATATATGTAGAAGAATTTTAGTGATTTCTTTTTCCATAGCAAAATCATTTTTTAAAGCAGCGGAAGTGTTTTAAGAGCAATTTTTTTTTTCATCAGAAGTATATATCAGCAAAAGTTTTTGATATCAGCAGAAGTAACCTTTTACAGAATGCATTCAATCATGTCTATGATAGGAATAGTTCTCACTGGCAAGGAGAACTATCCTGACTGGTCCCGGATGGTACAACACACCCTCATTTTCAATGAACTGTGGAAAGGAGTGTGTGTCGGAGAAGGAGACAGTGACCCAGAAAAGCCTACATCAGACAAAGAGCTTGCCATTTGGGAAAACAAGAACAACAAAGCGTATGCATTAATAGCAGCATCTATAAATAAGGAGTTTGCTGAAAGGGAAAAATCTTTTGGAAAGAAGACAGTCCCTGAATCTTCTGAAGAGACTGTATGCATGGCTAATAAAGAAAAATATCCTGCTCAAGATTCTACAAGAGGAAGAGGTGGACGAAGAGGAAGAGGAAGATACTTCAGAGGCAGGGGGGGCAAACATCCTCAAGGAGAAAAGGCAGATTTACATTGTATTCGTTGCAAAAGAAATGGATCACATGATGCCTCTACATGCAAGCTACCATGGGACAAAATTGAGCAGAGAAGAAGCCAACAAGAAGGTAAAACTGATGATACAGACAAAGGTAAAGCACCTGAATCCGCTCACTATATTGAGGCACAATGTAACATTGGAGTAAATGAAGATTTGTTTAACACTTCACTTGCTTCCTGGAAAAATGATTGGCTGCTTGATTCAGAGCAACCTGTCACATGACTCATAGAAAAGACTTTTTTGAAGATTTCACTGACAATGTTGATGGAGTAGTTTACTTTGCAAATCAATCAAAAATCAAGCCATCAGGGCTTGGCACAATCAGGCTTAAA
>APFE030022923.1:56616-78388 GCA_000404065.3 Pinus taeda
AGAAAGTTGGCAAAACAGTTGTATATTTTGTGGTATATGTAGATGATCTTTTAATGACAGGGAACAATGAAAGCTATATTGCATCCATAAAGAAAGAATTAGGAAAAAGTTTTGAAATCACTGATTTGGGCTATGTTCATTACTATCTTGGCCTTGAAGTAACCCAACATCCAAAATCCATATTTCTTTCTCAAAAGAAATACATTGGAGATTTGTTAAACAGATTTGGCATGACAGAGTGCAATCCTCTTTCTACTCCAATGGAACAAAACTTAAAGCTCACATCTATTGAAGGAAAGGAATTTGAGGATGCAACAAATTATAGACAGCTTGTAGGAAGTCTCATCTACCTCACTACTACCAGACCAGACATTTCATTTGCTGTTGGAATCCTCTCCAGGTTTATGCAAAAGCCTTGTGAGGGACATTGGTCTATTGCAAAAAGAGTTCTAAGGTACTTGAAGGGAACTCAAGACCTTGGAATCAAGTATACGCAGGTGGACGACTACATCTTGATTGGATACTCTGATTTAGACTTCGATGGAGACAAAGAAACTGGATTATCTACTTTAGGATATGCTATGAGTCTTGGATCAGGAGCTATCTCTTGGAGATCACGCAAACAATCAGTTCCAGTAGATTCCACAACAGAAGCAAAATAGGTGGCAGCAGCTGAAGCAACGAAAGAAATTGTGTGGCTCAGGAAAATTCTTGAAGATTTGCAGGTAAAACAAGTACAATCAACTCCACTCATGATTGACAACACCTCTGCAATAAAGTTGGCCAAGACCCCAAAGTTTCATGATCGTACAAAGCATATCAATACTAAATATCATTTGATCCGACATCATGTTGAGGCCAAAACAATTCATCTCCGCCATTGTTCCACAAATGAGCAAGTTGCAGACATCTTCACCAAAGCGCTTGGAAGAGAAAAGCTTGAAAGATTCAAAACAATGTTTGGACTCACCAACATCCCTTCAGATTAAGGGGGGGAATGTTGACACCTAATCCGAAACGGATGGGTGAACTAGATAGTCATCAAGAAGATTAATTGATCTGTCATGCTTGTATATATAAATATGTATTAGCTAAATGAATAAATCAATCAGTTTCTCTCACTCATTCATTCTGGAGTTACCCTGGCCTGACAAAAAATATTTCCATTCTGAAAAAATGTGTAAAAACTCTGTAAACCTTATCAATTATATAAAATTCCAATAAGAAGAATAAGAAAGAATATAATTAGTGAAATAAAGAAAACAAAAACATACATAATAGTATAAATCATGAAATAACAGAAGTACATATCACTCTCCATTGTCATCACCTTGATTATATTCATAGCTTGTCATGATAATACTATTGTTCTCAAAATGATGTCTTGGTCTAGGGTCATGTTTGAATATGAATGGGAAATTCCTATCCAGCACATCTGGGTAAAAAGGTACCTAATTGCAGTTTTTGGGGAAAACATAAGCCTCCCTATATTTATGCCACACCTTTCTAGAGTTGACCGATACTAGCCCACTATCATGATATCCGTTTATATTATTTTGATCAAATGTGTCCCACCACCTGGTCCTGAAAATAACACATTGGAATGAAGAGAAGTCCACTTGAGGGAACTCTTATACATTTCCAGTGTAACCTAATGTCCCTTGTATTAGTTTTTGATCATGGTGGCTAGCATGACTAGATTGGTCAAACTCGTTTTCCACTCCACAATATTGTGTCATGCATCCATCATTGGCATCCTTCATGTGAAAATAATGTCCATATGCCCATAAAATTGGTAACAAATGCACCTATAAAAAAGTGAAAAAATCATAATGTTATGTGTCTAATAACCTAAACATAATTAAAATATAAAATATGGTTGTTACAATTTAATGGTATATTATGAAGTTAAAAACTTTCATAAATAGATTATTATTGAGTTGTTGCACCTGATTGCTATGTTTAGCTCATCCTCTCCAGCACACAGGTAATGACCATATGCAACATATTTCTCTGTGACTTGATCAGCAACCAAAGTATTAGGGCATGTGATTGACATATTTTCTTTTAAATTATGAGAATAAGGTGCAATTCTACCATTCAAACATTTCAATTATTTCATTTCATTGTCCCAATTATTCATCGTTTATTCGTACAATGTGACCCATTCCTATGTTGCTCCCATATTAAAAGAATGAATTTTTTGTGGCTTCAAATTCTAAATTCACTGATGAAATCAAACCACTATATATGGTATGCATGAGATCAAAATATGCATTAATATGAAGTTAAATGTGAATAATCAATGTGTAGAAATTTGACCAATGATAAGTCACTTACTCTTTGTCATGCACATCTTTCAATTCATTTGGAGAAGCCCCCCTTCTCTTTTGTCTTCATCCTTTTGATTGTCCCAAACCACCACACCTAGTGTGCAACCGATCTGGATGATGCACTCACTTGAATAATGGATAGGCTCATACAATAAGTAACCCTCCACCATACACCCCTTAGGTTTTTCCCTTTGTCGAACAAAACTTTTCAATTTGTTTATGTACCTCCCTAAGAAGAAAATTTAGGGACAAGAAACCACCCAAACTAATTCAAACTCCTATAGTAGGTGAATTAGAAGATGAACCTTCATGTCCATGAAACTCATCAATAGTTCCTTCCCAACCCTACAAACAATCTCATCTATCTCTTGATGACACCATGGACTGCTAGCCATATGAATCTCCTTTGATATGATCCAACATACAAATGTAGATAATTTACATATGGTATGTTGTAGGTCCTGGGGAATTCATGGTTCACACACCCACACTCAAGTAGAGGATAATGACACTACAAAGTAAATAGATACCAAATTAATTATATTTTATCTCATAGTGTAAAAAAAAAATTCATGATTTTGACATACATAATCTTAGAAGGTTGAAATGGTCATGAAAATTCAACCCCGACAAATCATATTCCATAGTGAGGCAATAATATAATGAATACCAATATAAATAAGGCACTTTCATACCCATTATAACTTCCTTTTACAAAGAAATATCGTATTTATTTAAAATCCATGGGACATCACCTTCTTTGAACGACCAAGGGGGACTAACATCTCCTCTAGTTTCTTGTCTTTGCCAATGTTTATTTTTATATTTTGTAAAAATAGTATCTCTGATAATAGCTAATGTGTCATTTTATTTTAATTATATGTCCCTCGATAAATAATATGAAATATTTTTATGTATATGCATGAGATCCAGTAAGTGGGCCATCTTAATATGCTCCTCACATGGGAGCCCATAGAATACAAATTTCCTTTTCATCCAAATGTGAAATTTCTGAGCGTATGTGTCAAACAATTCTTGACTATGGAACATAGGCTCCCCATTTGATTCTAAGATTTATGTAAACACCTTCTCATTCTCTCTTTCATATGCTCTAATCCATTCAGCTAGTGTCATTATTGTAGGCTTTTGTGTTCTCTCTCTTTTACCATTGAAAGTGAATATTTCTCTTCTATAAGGGTATTCTTGTGAGAGTATATGTTGGAGCAATCATACATTGGCTTTCTTAGGTGGTTGAACCACCTAACCTTCAAAGAATATCCAAAAAAATTACATGCCTCATACGCTTTTGTTACAGGAACTACAAAATTATTGTGTATAGGTCATGTTAGCAATAACGAAGCTTGTAATGATTACATTGGATGAATTTAATATGGAAAATAATAAGCCCACAGGGCTTTGGATTGACGGTGAATGGGTGTATTGTTAACGCACTCTTTGCGATAGGTCACCGGTTCAATACCCATGGGTGCTTAGGTAGTATTATATACGAAAACAAAAAATATGGAAAATAATATTTTTAAATATATAAAAAATAAAAATAAGACATGTAATTTACCAGAGAAAACTCCTAAGACTAGATAATCGTGTATGGTGTAAGGACATATGTCATGCAATGTAAAACTCCTCTCTATTGTGATGGGTCTTGATACATTATACACATGTCTCTTTTCCAATAATTCCTTCAAATCATCTAGTAATGGTTGTAAGTCGACATCCATATTCTTCACTTGTCTTGTACTAGGGACTATGAAAAACAACATAATATGTTCATTCTTCGTGGAAAACCATGGGGGGATATTGTCATCCATATTCTTCACTTGTCTTCTACTAGGGACTATGACAAACAACATAATATGTTCATTCTTCGTGGACAACCATGGGGGGATATTGTTATTGATCGCTATTGTAGCCCAAATATAATAAGTATTGTTTTGGAGGGAATATGGGTTGATGTAATTGATGGATATATTAATTCATAGACTGCATACTTCATCCTCTAACTTTTTGTATCATGTATCCTCTATATGCTTCATGGATATTGAATCTATTAGGATTCACATAACCCCCAACTCACTTGTGTGTGAGGCATGACATCCCTGCAACATAACTAATTATCTGAATGGAATGTGATATCTACCCATGGTATGCATTCACCTATGGTATTTACCTACATATGGTATTCATCCACTAGTGGTATTTAAGGTTACATCCACCTAAGGTACTCATCCACCCATAGAATCTACCCATGGTATCATAAGTTGCATCGACCCAAGGTATTCATCCACTAATGGAATCTACCCATGGTATTATAAGTTGCATCCACCTAAGTTGTTCATCCACCCATGATATTGTAAGTGGAATCGACCCATGGTATTCATTCACTCATGGTATTTACCCACCCATGGAATCTACCCGTGGTATTATAACAAAAGAAAGAGTATATGTAACAAGTCACATTTTGTAAAAGGACAAATTGTCCATCACAATGTAGATTTTACAATTATTCTCTATTTTAATAAAAAAAAGTTTCTTTATTATTTTATTACCATGTGTTCTCTCCTTTTTTTTGCTAGCATTTCAAATGTTCTTTAGAGATATTGGCTCCCACACAAGTCTATGTGGAAACCTTCCACTTCATCAACAGTCACGATCATGCTTATGAATCAACCACACAAAATTCTTATCATCGAATTCCACTTGCTAGGTCACACACTATTATTATCATAGTTCATCATATACATTATAGAGTATATCTATCCTTGGATGTTCATTTTTCATAGTTATGAGTCATTCACAAACCCACACTTCATCGAAGTAAATTTTCTAGTCCACACACTGTGAGTATCAAAGTAGGTCACAAGCATTACAAGGTATCTCTATCCTCAAATCTTCATTCATCATGGGTATGGATTAACCACACAAAACAATTCTCTTTAATGGCTCTTCATATTCAACATAGGACTCTCAGGAGGGATCTTCAGACAATGGGACCCTTTCTTCTTAAGGAAGGAGTAATGATCTAAATGTAAATTGGCATCTACCCATGGTATTCATTGACACATGGTATTTGTCCACCCATGGAATCTACCCATGGTATTCATTCACTAATGGTATTTACACACCCATGGAATTTACCCATCTTATTATAACTAAAAAAATACTATAAGTAACAAGTAACATTTTGTAAAAGGTTTTATTATCCATCACAATGTAGTTTTTACAATTATTATGTATTTTAATTAAAAAAAAACTTTATGGCTTTACTTAATGTTTGTTATCCTCTCTTTTTTTCATCGAATTAAAATTTCTCAGATCTTGGGGGCGTCCTTCCACAAGATCCATTTAGATTTTTTAGATCTTGGGGGCCTCATTAGAAAGTATAATTATTTTTTAAATAAAAAATGTACGAGTACATTATGATTTTCTTTGATTTTCAAAGATTTATTAAGGAAAACAAAATGACACTACAATAAATTTAATTTATAATTTTTGTTATTTGTTATTTGTTATTATTAATTAAGAAAACATTTAAATGTTTATAGTTATCTAAAAGCAATACAACATATCCCCTACTAAATTCAATATTAATTTTAACCATTAATTACCTTACCTCTAAACATTTACACCACTACAAAATTGCCCTCATATTGAAGTGTAAAGTGACTGTTGTCCTCATATTGAGGTGTAAAGTGACTCTCGTCACTTTGACGAGTTTCCGTTTAAAGCCACCCTTCCCATCATGTTTTGATATTTAATTCAGCTCATCAATGTCATATCATATACTATATGTGTTAAACTTTTTTTTGTTGTGAATACAAAACAGATCTTTTTGTTGATATATGTTTTGATCGATGACAAATTTTAATTCTAAATTGATAAAAAAATATTATTCATACCATTATTCTTATGAGTACACATATTTTATAATAATTTAGAATGATCAAGGTTAATATAAAGATTTATGTAATTTTTGTATTATTTATATAATGTCAAAGATTCTATAAATCATTGTTAAATCCTTTTTAAAATTTTACAAATATCGTATCTGAATATTATCTAAATCCATTAATTTGATCAAACTTCTTAATTTAATTAAACCCATAGTTTAGATATATTGCGTGAATGCCCACATTTAAACTTCAAGACTCTTAAGACTACATGATGTAAGTGGAAAGGGGAAAACCTTAAAAATCTAAAGATTCATTATTGGTGAGTCTAGGATTATATTGGATTCTCAAACCTATAAGATAATTTTTCACTTATTTTGCTCTAATTTAGAGGTGCAAGACTACGTGATGTAAGTGGAAAGGGGAAAGCCTTTTTAAACAAATCTAAAGACTCACTATGGGCAATATAATCTAAAGATTATATTGGAGTCTCAATAGTATAGGAGCATTTTTCAGTTATCTTGCACTCTCATTTATAGTTCGTAATATTTGTATGTGCCACACCATGTGACACTTATCTTGCTCGCTAGTTTTATATTATAGGATATTATTTCGGAATTATTATTATTAATAATAAAGTCTAAAACTATTATTATTATATATATATATATATATATATATATATATATATATATATATATATATATTTAAGACATGAAAAAATATTAGTAACCATAGTTCAATTATTTCCATTTTTACTTATGGAAATTATTGAATATGTAAATGTTTTTGTTACAATACCGATGTATTAGTAATAGTATAGTTTATATCAATACAAGAAATCAATAAAACCATTTACTTATTCTTATACGCCATTTTTGTTTTAATATTTTTTAAATTAATTAATTTATTAAAATGACAAAATGACATAACTATTTCCAGATAAATATAAAACTTTTTATTTGTTGTAAAATTGTGAATATTCTTTAAAGTATTCTATTGAAATTACATTTTGAAATATTCTATTGAACCTAAATTTTAGTGTCAAATTATTAAATTATTAAATAACTAATTAAAATTCTATTAAACTTTATTCTCTAATAATAATATATTCTATATATATATATATATATATAATTATCTTCTTGTAATATAATTAATAATATTTTTTATCTTTGATATTTTAAATCTTTATTCTTATATTAAATTAAAGAACATAATAAATATTAAAGATACTAAATGCAAAATTTTTTAAAATAAACAATTTATTTAGTGTTAGATATTGTGTTATTGGATTTATATACATAATTACAAAAAAAATTATTAGTTTATGTTTGAGGGCTTTTATATGTGAGAGAGGGGATTAATATTTTATTGGAGAGCTTTTATATGTAAGAGGGGACAAATAGTTTATTAAATTAATTAGTATAACTACATTAAAAATATTATTGTGGTTGATATAGCCAAAAGATTTATGAGTATAACAAAAAAATAATGCAACATGAAGAGTGCCTTACTAATTTGAGCATTTACCTAATTCAACATGTATAAAACGGTTATGGGTCAACTTTAGCTTGAGAAAAAAAAGGAATTACACATCTTATTTTAAAATGGAACATTCTTTTAAATACAATTTGATTATATATTAATTTCTCATGTAATTAGAATATTAACATATTAGAATTGGATAATGACGCAGACTAGGTCTGCAAATAACCAGGATCTTTTCCATACATTCATATACAAGCATGCGCCTCAACCATCGATTTTATCTCCTCACTCATTGCGCTGTCAAATGCTGTGTATTATCATTTCAAATAGAATCGATATGATTTTAATTATATCGATTCTATTATTCATCACCAATCATGTCGACCACAGATGAAATATTTGCAGCATTTAATCATAAACATTCATACCCAATTGGCATTGACTGTTAAATCTGCGCCTAAGCAACTCTGCAATCTTCAACTCGTTGTGCTACAAAGAAGGAAGTTCGAATTCATATATAAATTCAGCGCTTTACACATCAGCTTCTACATAGTTTCCGTCAATCAAACACCATGAAGGAAACAAATTTTTAATCGGATTTCGAACCTGCGCCTTAGTAAAATCATTCAAATGGAAATTCGATTTAGAGGAATCAATTCTGCACTTAGCTCTTTGTTTTCCAGAATGTCATCTTAACTCATATAGTAATCTCCATCTCACATATTCGCACTACAGAGCAAGACTATGTATGTCAAGCCAAAACACAGTTTGAATTTCCTCTTCCCAATGTCAACAAAATATGCCACTCAATACCACTAGCGCAGTCAAACTATGTATTTTAATGCAAAACCGATACAAATTTAAGTTCTCCTTAAAACGATTTCAAGACGTGGTCATATATCATGTCAATCTTTATTCTTGGGGAGAAGACCAACACATTAATGATAGTGATTCAGACTCTGTTCATGCGCAATTCAGCCATTTATTATTGGTTCGATATTTCTTCACAGAAACATCATTAGAATTCATGCACATCTACAACGAATCCTTCACACCTCTAATTAAGTAATTACGCTTATGCAGATGGGATTACATTCCCACGTAGATCAGATTTTCACTGAATCGACCCTTTCCCCTTATGTGCTTCACACAGAAATTCAAGTATCGATTATTCAGATCGATTTCCTATTTTGTTTCATTTAATGGCATTCACAATAATTTCACTACCAGGTTATAGAAAGGGGCATTCTCCATTTAGAATCAAATTGCAGAAAAAATATATACCACTCCATAAATCGAACCTTACAATCCTCAAATCAAAACAATAACTTACAACTTTTGTTCGGCCTAATATTCCAGAGTGATGGCCCTTACAATTTACCAAAGGCTCACAGCCTTGGTTGTTCCCAGCCATCTTTCTACTCCTCTCACTTTTCTCTATTATCTTTTCTCTGAAAAAGCCCTCCTATTTATACAATTTAAAAAACATCATTTAATTAAATGCTCAATCCCTTCAATTCCTCAACAAACCCCTAAATCACTCAACATCCCTAAAGGATAGATCTTTATCCCTAAAATCCTTCAACTAAATAAATTTCCTCATATCCATTTATTAATAAAAAGATATTAACATAAATCCTCACCTTCTCCTATTTAATTCAAATTAATTAATAAAATATTAAAAATCATCACACCCCATATGTACAAATTAATATTATCACACCCCATATTTACAAATGGAGAAAAAGGTCTTGATGCTCCTGCATCAGACTCCCCATGTAAGAAAATTCATGACCACCTGGTCATAAGTCTGGATATCTCCTCCTCGATCCCAAATTTTATTTTGTAATCCTTTCGTGCTTGTCGATTCCTTCATTGTTGTTGTCATCTGTTGTTGTCTTCCAGGTTTCCATACTTTGTGCTGTAGTGCTCCACTTTCTCTGCTCTTGCAATCTTTCACTGTCATTCTCTTGTTGTCGCTCCTTTTCTTTCTTTGTGTTGTCCTTCTCTGGGATGTCTTTGTCATTAACCTCCTTAGCAACTCAATTTCTCTGTCCAGTATGTCCTCTTTCTACTGATTGTTTCCATACCTTGATTACTCCTTTTCTGTTGCTGCTACTATAAATGTTGCGTCACATGTTGCTGTAACTGTCAATATGAATGTTGTGGCCTCCCAAACTTCCTTTCCATCTGCAACATTCCTTTGCTCGTCACCTGCAATTTCATCTTGATTATCATTTATGACAACTGCTTTGTCATCCTTCATCAGCAATCTATCTTGGACATCCATCCTTTGTTCTTCCAATTTCCTCCTTTGAAAGTCTAATTCTCTATATAACTCAATGATTTTACATGGAGTGGACTTCTGAAACTTTACACGATCTTCCATTTCCTCATTTGTTATTGTCTCATTATCATATGGTCTTTATTCTGCTAAATATTCTTTAACATCCTTCATTAGGTGTTCTTCCTCTTCTTCCAAACCTGCAATCACACACAAATCATTAGTTTTAAAATCACAAGACCTTACAGTCTTGTTTAAGGCTTTAGTCATCAAATCTTTCGACTGCTTCGAATCATTCATATGATTCAACTCCTCTAACTCTCCATCACTTTCAAAAAGTAATGGTCCATTCTCTGGGTAACATATAGAAACTTCAACATCTTGTTCAGCATCTTCCTTTTGTTGTAGCTCAACTGTTTCAAGCTTCTCTTTCTTCTGTCTGGCATCTATAACCTATTCAAGTTCCGTTAGTTCCTTTATCAACTACAAATTTACCTGATCATTCCACTTCTCTTGTAGTCTCTGCCACCTCACTTTCTTTCTCATGACATAACCACGCTTCTAGTCTTCCTCATTTCTTTGCAACATCTCCATTAATACCCCAAGCTGAACTGCTATCTCAGCCTTCTCCCTCTCATATTCCTCTTTGCTTAACTTTCTCTGCATGCCAATTTCCTTGGCATCCTTCTCCTTTTGTCCTCTACTATGGTTTGTTTCAAAACCTTTGTGACAACTGTCACTAGTCATCATCCTTTCCATCTCTATGAGTTCCTTCCTCTCTTTTACTATGAGTTGTATGAAAGCCTCTTCAGCAGCAAGTCCTATCTTTCCACCACTTACCTCACCAAGCCCTCCTCACTCGGTCTTTCGGCAAGCAATTGTTTCTTTATCTCCAGAACCTCCTTTGAGCACTTTTCTTTGCTCTTCTTGGCTTCAACTCGTCTTCCTGTTCACAACCGTCTTCCTTATCCAATCTCTATTGGATTTCCTCAAGGTTCTGCCACACCTATGCTTTCACAAGTTTTTTGTTGGCAATTTTAAACATGTCTTCTGTGGATTTTCGTTTTGGGAGTTGCAAAAATACTTATGCTTTAACGGAAAGACTACAATCTTCAAATTCAAATAAACCCAGATCACCTTACCTTCAAGATCTCGGTCTGATCTTGTCTTTTCGTTTGCCTGTACTTTTAAATGGACAGTTCTTCCCACTAGCTGTGAACTTGTGTCTTCAAACTCTTCAACTACCTTCAGAATCTCACACTCCTGCAATTTTTGTTTCAGCAAATCTTCATTGCTTCCTCTGCACAATTTCTCGATATCAACTACTCTTAATCAGATTTTAAAATCTGATTCTCTCTTCCAATATTCCGGCTTTATGTGCAAACTTTAGCTGTCAGCAACAATTCCTTCCTTTCTGATTTTCTTCTTTGTTGTAATCATCAATTCTCATTTCATTTCTTGTCAGTAAAAATCAAATCAAAATTAACCACACACAATACCTACTCAATTCTTCAGCTATACTCTAGTTTGCTTTCACTGTTAGATTAGAATCTAACCTCCTTTGCCTGCATGCACATCTGCTACTTCATCATTCGTCACACATTCAAAAATATATTCCAGTTCAACAAACCTTCTGTCTTCATTCAGAAAAACAAACATTCTTCATTTCAACAGAGCCAAGCTCTAATACCAAATGATGCAAGCTAGGCCTGCAAATAACTAGGATCTTCTCCATACATTCATATACAAGCATGCGCCTCAACCATCGATTTTATCTCCTCACTCATTGCACTGTCAAATGTTGTGTATTATCCTTTCAAATAGAATCGATATCATGTTAATTATATCGATCCTATTATTCATCGCCAATCATGTCAACCACAGATCAAATATTTGCCGCATTTAATCATAAACATTCATACCCAATTGACATTGACTATTAAATCTGCGCCCAAGCAACTCTGCAATCTTCAACTCGTTGTGCTACAAAGAACAAAGTTCGAATTCATATATAACTTCAACACTTTACACATCAGCTTCTACATAGTTTCCGTCAATCAAACACCACGAAGGGAACAAATTTTTAATCGGATTTCGAACCTACGCCTTAGTAAAATCATTCAAATGGAAATTCGATTTAGAGGAATCGATTCTGCACTTACTTCTTTGTTTGCCAAAACGTCATCTTAACTCATATAGTAATCTCCATCTCACATATTCGCACTACAAAACAAGACTATGTATGTCAAGCCAAAACACAATTTGAATTTCCTCTTCCCAATGTCAACAAAAGATGCCACTCAATACCACTAGCGCAGTCAAACTATGTATTTTAATGCAGAACTGATACAAATTTAAGTTCTCCTGGAAGCAATTTCAAGACGTGGTCATATATCATGTCAATCTTTATTCTTGGGCAGAAGACCAACACATTAATGATAGTGATTCAGACTTTGTTCATGCGCAATTCAACCATTTATTATAGAAAAAATATATACCACTCCATAAATCGAACCTTACAATCCTCAAATCAAAACAATAACTTACAAATTTTGTTCGGCCTGATATTCCAGATTGATGGCCCTTACAATTTACCAAAGGCTCACAGCCTTGGTTGTTCCCAACCAGCTTTCTACTCCTCTCACTTTTCTCTATTGTCTTTTCTCCCAAAAATCCCTCTTATTTATACAATTTAAAAAAAATCATTTAATCAAATTCTCATTCCCATCAATTCCTCAAAAAACCCCTAAATCACTCAACATCCCTAAAGGATAGATATTTATCCCTAAAATCCTTCAACTAATTAAATTTCCTCATATCCTTTTATTATAAATAGATATTAACATAAATCCTCACCTTCTCCTATTTAATTCAAATTAATTAATAAAATATTAAAAATCATCACACCCCATATGTACAAATTAATATTATCACACCCCATATTTACAAATGGAGAAAAAGGTCTTGATGCTGGGCTGGACTACCCGTTGTCTCCGGCTACCCTAAACCCACTTGGAACCTACCTACACCCGTTGTCCACCTTGGACACTCCCTTACCCCAGCTCCCCCATATATCTATGCCCCATTTTACTCCCTTTATCTATGCCACCTCTCCTCAATAATTCTACCCCCTCCAATGCAACCCTAAACCCTGGAGACTCAAACCCTAATACCCCCATCCACTCCAGCTACTTCAGGTCCATGATACCTAACCCAAAATCTACCTCGTCGACCCCCTAGACTATTAATGAAGGTTGCTGTGGTCTTCTCAAGTACTACACAACCACTCGCCACTCAAAGAAGCCCAAGAAAGGTAGGTTCCTTAAAACAGTGGACAAAGACATCAACCTAGCACTGGGAAAAGATATTTTGATGGGTGAAGTTGCAAAAACTGTAAACAAGGTTCTTGTGGGATGTGTGCATTACAAGAACCACTCTATAGATCGTCTTCGGCTCTAGACATTAGAGATTTGGTGCTCCCTACTCAAAGACTTGCCCATCATCAGGGTACTGGCTCAAGGGTGGTTTGCCCTATGTTTCCATAGGGAAGAATACACAAACTAGATTTTATCCTGATTTTGACACATAGAATTTTCTCCGGTATTTCTAAAAAGATGGGATCCACCATTTGGTTCAAAGAGGGAACAGATGGGTGTTGGGCCAATCTGGGTCCATTTGTTGGGCCTTCTGATGCGGTTTAGGACCATTGTAGTTTTCAAGCACATTGGAGATGCCTTGGGCACTTACCTGGAATACGATCAATCCTTCGAAAAGACAAGAATCATGACAATGGCATGTATCTTGGTACATGTGGATACAAGGGAAGGGCTGGAGGAAAAGATAACCCCCCATTGGAGACATTTCTCGTGTCACCGAAATCTAGACTATGAATGTGTTCCCTTTTAGTACGAAGGATGCCACAAGGTCGGCCACCTACACAAGGACTCCCCACTATTGGCTTCTACAAGATAGGTGGCTGTGAGGTGAGTGAAACACTGCTAGCAGGAAGACTTGATTGTGGATGAGCAGCCCACAGGTCTCGATCATTCATAGGTTGCAGATGGAGTCACTGCTCAGCAAAACAAGTGCTCCACAAATACCATCTACATCCCCTCCACTGACACAATCTTGGTCTGTTGTGGAGGTTTCTCCTACAACGGGTAATGCTCCTCTTCACTTTCCCTCTGCTCTATTTTATAATCATATAAATTCATCTTTTGCTCAATCTGCACCTCTCCCTTACATGAATACCCCCATTAATTGTGAGCTCGAGCCCCTCTCTGCCATTTTTTCTACCACCCAGCCAATGGTATGAGAACTGTGCCCCATTGAGTACCCCTCCCACTTCCCTACTACCTTGAGCTCACCCTAATACAATCTTCACTCTCAATAATTGATTAACCCTAGCATACTAGGACTCGGCATCCCTCCCCCCTCCTTTGAGCACAAACCCTCCAGGGGAAGACATGCAAACATCTCCAAGGTCTACGGCGTAAAATGTGGCTTAGGGATGTTAGAACACCATTGAAAGGGCACTTAGAGCATCTGACACCCTTGACTTCGTTCCATGATGAAATGGCTCTCGTACAACTGTAGGGGCTTGGTGAACTCCCCTAAATAAATAGCCCTCAAGTGACTCTTGCATTGCATTCTTTGTGACATGATCCTTCTTTAGTAAACCCTAGGACCATCTAAATAGATTGTTAGGACCCTTTAAGCCATCTTACTCAGCTAGAATTTCCAAGCCATGGATGCAACAGGAAAATCTAGGTGCTTAGCCATTTGTATAAATCCATAATGTATAAGGATGATATCTTCTTGCGGTGGCCAGGGTTTCCTGGGCATGGACATCTTCTAAGCTGAATTAGGCAAACAACTTCATAGCAAACCTTTTGTTGGGTTTTTTTATATTCTTTCCACGACTAGCCCAAGTAGTTAACTGTGGTTATAGGGGGACAGGTCACAGGGGGTTTGAGGGGCACCCAAAATTTTGATTTTGGACCCTATGTTAGGTTGGGTGGACCTACCTATGGTTTTGTGCATGATTTTCGTACATGTTTTTGGACGCGATGGTTTTCGGTCCATGGTTTTGGAAGCGATGGGTTTTCAGTCCATGGTATTGGATGCTTCGGCATGTATAAATATGTATTATAATATTGAAACGAACATAATGAAAAAATCAAGCTAGTAGTCTTGGTTTTGAGATCCAGGGGAAAATATCTATGTATATGAGTTTTATGTGTTATGCTCTTAGATTATTTATTTTATGTGTTTTAGAATTCGTATGGATGTAATTTATGTATGGGTTTAAGACCTACATTTGTTATCAGAATTGTTTTTGGCTTCAAGGGGACACCTTTGTTGCCAAGGGGTTCCACTTGGGCTTGCGGTAGACCCTATTCAGTTGGAGATCTGCAAGATTGATTCTGGGGGTGAAAGAAGATGGTGAATAGTGTAGAGATAGAGATCACGAAGTCCAATGGTCAGTGTGTTGAGTTGTGGAAACTCGAGATGGAGGATCTTTTGGTGGATAAAGATCAGTGAATCGTGGTAGATCTGGGTACTAAACCAGCGGGAGTCACTGATGAAGAATGGAAAATGTTCGATAGGAAGGAAAAGAGCACAATACGATTCTCTATCTTAGATTCATTATTGCTAAAAGTATCAGGGGAAGCTACGGTGAAGGATTTATGGGACAAGTTAGGGACTTTGTACCAATCTAAGTCTCTTGTGAATGAACTGTTCCTCCAGAAAAAGTTGTATAACGTAAGGATGAAAGATGGAGACTCAGTGACAGAGCATCTGAACACATTTAACACTGCGTTAAGTCTGTTAATGTTTGTTGATATTAAAATTTCAGATGAAGATGAGTACATCAGTTTGTTTTGTTCTCTACCAGATTTTGGGATAGTCTATTTATTGTAATATGTAGAAATGCAATTGCCTTGTAGTTTGATGAAATAGTCTCATCCTTACTGACAAAGGAGATGAGAAAGAAAAATATGGAGAGCCATAAAGGTGATGCCTTGTCTATATGAGGATGGTCCCAGAACAGAAACAAAAATAAGTCATCGAGTGGGAGATCTAAATCTAGAGGGATATCTAAATCTCTAGGAAAACCTATAAAGGTGGCGAGCTAGAAATGCAGAAAGGAAGGGTACTAGAAAAGGGACTATAAATCTAAAGCTCCTGATAAACAAAAGGGATCTGTTGATTCTCCTTCTACAGAGGTGAAAACCATCTCAGATGAAGGTACGGACGTGTACTTGGCTTCTTCAATCACACATGTAGATCAAGAGGCATGGCTGATTGACTCAGGTTCATCCTTTCACTTCACTCCCCATAGAGAGTGGTTCTGCGAGTATGATAAATACAATGGTTGTGATGTCTTCTCAGGGGATGATAGGAAGGCTAGAATCAATGGTCATGGAAAAGTAAAGTTGAAGTTGCAAGGTGGAAGGGTTAGAACACTTTCGGGTGTTCTGCATATTCCTGCATTAGCTAGAAATTTGATTTCTGTAAGCATGTTGGATGATGCAAGTGTAAAAAAAGTGTTTGAGAATGATACCTACAAAATGGTTTGGGGAGCGCTAGTATTCATGTGGGGAGTTCAAATTGGAACTCTGTATAAGCTACAAGGTAGCAGTGTTATTGATGGGTGCAACAGTTATGTGGTTCCTGAAAATGGAGCAGAAAATCTAGTGGTCTTTGGAGAAAACACCATGTTGTTACATCAAAGGCTTGGACATATTGGAGAAAAGGGCCTTCGAATACTTCATGGTAAAGGTATGGTAGAAGGGATGAGTAATAGCTCTCTAGATTTTGATTTCTCTGAAAATTGTGTATATGGGATGCAGAATCAGGTGAGTTTCCCCTCTGGTGGTAAGACGGTAAAAAAAATATTAGAGCTTGTGCACAGTAATGTGTTTGGACCTATGAAACTTTCATGACTGGGTAAGTCTGTGTACTGTGTATCATTTGTAGATGACTTCTTAAGGAATACATGGATATATTTCCTTAAGAAGAAATCTGAAGTCTTTGATAGGTTTAAAGAATTTAAGGCTCTGGTGGAAAGCCAAATAGAGAAGAATATGAAGGTGTTGAGGATAGATAATGGTGAAGAGATTTTCAGTAAGGAATTTGAATAATTTTATAAGAAGTGTGGTATAGCACGGCAGAAGACTACTCCATATACACTTGAGCAAAATGGATTCATAGAAAGAATGAACAAGACGTTGATGGAAAGGGTAAGAAGCATGCTCAGTGGTGTTGGGTTAGGACAAGAATTATGGGTAGAGGTAGTGGATACAACATGTTACCTGGTCAACAGATCACCTTCATCAGCGTTGGAGGGTAAGACTCCACAAGAGGTATGGAATGGTAACATGCCCTCTCTTTCACATCTGAGGGTATTTGGATGTGATGCATATGTACATGTTCCAAAGGGGAAATGAATGAAGCTAGATAGTAAATCTGTAAAGTGCATCTTTATTGGCTATAAGGATGGTTTAAAGGGTTATAAGCTTTGCAACCTAGTAACAAGGAAAGTTTTGTACAACTGAGATGTGGTGTTCAGAGAGGTGAAAGATATTATTAAACCTGAAGTCCAACCAAAGGAACCTGACAATATAGAGTTTGAGCTAAAGCAGGAAGAATCAATCTCTATAGCAGAGGAGGAATTAGAAGATGGAGAGCCACAAACTCTAGCTATGAGAAAATCAGTTCGAGAAAGAAGGCAACCAAAAAGGTATAGTCCATTTGCTTTCTATTCAAATTTTGCTTTTTCTGTCACTAATGATTATCCAAGAACTGTGAAGGAAGCAGTGGATTCAAAGGATGGAAAACTATGGAAAGAGGTCATGGTTGATGAAATGGCATCCTTGCACAAAAATGAGGCTCAGGATCTGTTGGAGTTGTCGGCTGGAAGGAAAACCATTGGCAGCAAATGGGTGTTCAAAAAGAAGACAAATGGAGAAGGAAAAGTGGAGAAATACAAAGCTCTCTTGGTAGAAAAAGGTTATTCCCAGGTACCGTGAATTGATTTTGGTGATATTTTTTTCCGATTGCCAAGGTAACTTCTATTACATTATTTTTATCTATTGCTACTGCTTTTGATTTTGAGGTAGAACAGATGGATGTGAAGACAACATTTCTTCATGGGGATATAGAAGAGGAGATCTACATGAACCAACCTAAAGGCTTTGCGGTGAACGATAAGAAAGAACTGGTATGAAAGTTAAAGAAGTCTTTGGATGGGTTAAAATAGTCACCAAGGATGTGGTATCAGAAATTTGATACATTTATATGGGGACTTGGCTCCACCAGAAGAAAAGCTGATCACTCTGTGTATTTTAAATTAATTAGTGACTTTGTTATTTATTGGGTCTTGTATGTGAATGATATGTTGTGGTTTGGAAATGACAAAGAAGTTATCTAGGATTTGAAGACCCAATTATCCTCCGAATTCGACATGAAATATCTTGGTGCTACAAACTATATTTTAGGCATGGAAAGTAAAATAGATTGAGGAAAGAGGAAGTTCTAGTTAAGATAAAGGAAGTATGTTGAGACAATATTGCAGAGGTTTAATATGCAGGATTGTAAACCGGTGAAGGTTACTATTCCTGTAGGTGTGAGGTTATCTGCTGAATAGTGTCACAAGACACAAGAAGAGGAAGAGGACATGTCTCATGTTCCATATGCAAGTGCAGTTGGTAGCCTGATGTATGCAATGGCGTATACTAGACCAAACATTGCACATGCAGTGGGAGTATTGAGCAAGTTTATGTCAAAACCAGGAAATGAGCATTGGACAATAGTGAAACAGGTTTTCAGATATTTGCATGGCACTAGTAATTATGGTTTGTGCCACAAACGAGGACCAGGATTGGATAGAGAATTGGATATTTGTGGCCTTTTTGATGCAGATTGGGCTGGAGATCTCGATCAGAGAATATCTACAAGTGGGTATATGTTTAACATATTTGGAGGTGCAGTTAGTTGGATGAATAAGAAACAATCTGTAGTCACTATCAACTATAGAGGTAGAATACATGGCAGCCACTCATGCAAGCAAGGAAGTAGTTTTGTTGGAGAGATTTTGTTAAAGTATGGGGTTAGTACGAGAAGCTATAAGCATAGATTGTGACAGCCAAAGTGCAATTTTCTTGGCAAAGAACCCTGAATATCATTCAAAGGCAAAGCACATTGATGTTCAATATCACTTTGTGAGAGATATGAGAGAAGACAAAAAGGTATTGTTGGTAAAGGTGGACACTTCGAAGAATTCTATAGATGCATTGAAAAAATCTGTGAACTCTGAGAATTTCTCTTAGTGTAGAGAAACAATAGGCATTGCAGGGCTGGATCAATGACTAAGCTCTCTTGTGGCCCCCTGTGGAGAGAAAACAACAAGTGGGAGAATGTTGGGTTATGTTATTTTCTTTCCATGACTAGCCCATGTAGTTAACTAGAGTTCAGAGGGAGAGAGGTCACAGGGGGTTTGAGGGGCACCCGTAACCCCTCTTTAGGCATGATTTTCACAAATTTTTTTGGACACTATGGTTTTCGGTCCATGGTTTTGGACAGGATGGGTTTTTAGTCCATGGCATTAGATGCTTTGGCATGTATAAATATGTATTATAACACTGAGAGGAAAATAATGAAAAATAAAGCTGGTAGTCCCGGTTTTTGGATCCAGCGGAAAATGTCTATGTATCTGTGTTTTACGTGTTATGCTCTCACATTGTTTATTTTATGTGTTTTAGAATCCGTATGCAGGTAACCTGTGTACGACGTTAAAACCTACACCTTTCTAGGAAATCTCTTGATTAGCAATGCCACAATTCTTTGGGTAGACTTGAATTTATCCATTGGACATGAGGAATCATGGGGGCATCACTCGCAGCTTGACCCTCTCCCTGATCAGCTGAGCTCCCTCCTGGTCCATTATGGACTTATAGATGTTCCCATGAACAAGAAGATGCCAACATGGCATAACAGACGGATTGGAGAAGCAACCCTTTGTAGAAGGCTTGACACATACCTTATACAACAAGAACTTCACCATTCCCTCTCCCTCTACAGGTAATGGGTCCACTCCCCCATATACTTGGAAGTAGTTTGCTCATCCAGAAAACCCACAATAACTTTCAAATTTAATTCCATATGGTTAAAGGACCCTGAATCCATTAAGTTGGTTTCATATTCTTGGCAAGCCTAGCCACCTTTCACGGACCAGAGGAAGGTTGCTTGTTTCTGCAGCAACCTGAACCAACCTAAGAGAATAACAATTGAATGGAAAAAAAGGAAAAAGGCTAGGGATGACCAAACCCTTGTGAACATCGAAGCCAAGTTGGCCTCCTTAACAGATGAAAGTGGGATTGGTGACTTATGCATCGAAGTTAAGATACACCTGGTTGATTTCGAGGCACAAAGATCTAAGATAATACTTAACGAGGAAGAAATGTGGAGACTCAGAATGAAAGCAATCTGGCTTGAAGCGGTGGATGGTAACACAAAGTTCTTTTATAAATACACAAATAGAAGAAATGCCAACAATACAATCTAGCAGATGCCCTTGGACTAGGATCAGATAGTCAACACTCACTATCAGCTTGCCCATCTTGGTATCTCTCACTTCAAGCAGCTTTTCAAAGCCTCCCATGCCACTTGTATTATTGAAATCATTAATATTGGAGGCCATTTCCTTGGGTTTTTGGAACCTAATGTGATGGACGACCTTATAAAACCTATCTCCATGGGGAAACTAGAAGGCACTCTTAAGTGGTTCAAGAAGGACAAATGTCTAGGACCAAATGGCTAGCTTATGGAATTCCTTGTTGCTTTCTATGATATCATTGGAGTAGACCTGCTAAGGGTAGTGGAAGATGTTATCACTCAGGTTTTCCTATAAGTTGTGTAAGAGGAAAGTATACCCGAGGTAACCACAAACCAACCTTTTAGATGCAGAATCTAGCCACTCTACATCCAGAGAGGGCTCTCTCTTTATGATTTATCTTTGTTCTTGGAAGGTTTTAGGCTAGTTATAGATTCAAGAGTTTGTTTTGGGAAAATGGTGGAATCCACAAACTAAGGGCAATATTGAGATCTTTCAGTCCATTGGGCTATGGAGTCAAAGGATGACTTTACTGGATTTCTATTCCAAGCACAAGATGGTATTACAGGGCAAGATAGCTAGACAGAGAACAATCCTTAAAATTTAAAGTGGATGGGATGAATTTGAAGGGATGAAAGGCAACTAAGAGTCTTTCACCATGTCCAAAATAAAGAAATGAAATGACTACAAACAAAGAGAAATGAAGAATCCTTTGTTATAGTAACCAACAATGCTTAAATTAGTAAAGCAAGAGCATTTAAGAATTCAAGCTTATAACTAATTCAGAGGAAAACATCAAGAATAATAACATTTGGAAAGAGAGTACAATTAACCAAATTCTATTTCAATCTCTTATGCAAATTATTTAGGAATGGATATGGTGATATTATAGACTGATATAAAATTTCAGAGAAAGGGTAGAAACACTTATTGAATTGTTGTCCAACACATGAATCCTGCAACAAGTCTTGTGCTTTAAATCCTCATCCATCCAAGCCACGAAAAATTTCTCCAAGCGCTTTTATTTTGAAATTTCAATGTTACAGCCAAGTAATGGAATTCCCTTCAATGCTTCCAAGAGTGGAGTATTTATACCAATTCTAAACTAAAATATCTTGAAACAAATATCAAAATTGGT
>APFE030022923.1:96025-117426 GCA_000404065.3 Pinus taeda
AGCTACACAATCGACGCAACGAAGGGGGGCTCCACCCCCCCTCTAACCCCCCAGTTAACTACATGGGCTAGTCGTGGAAAGAATATAACACAACCCAATAGACTTGCCTTATATCTGGGTCCTTAGGGACCTTCACTTTTCCCTTACGCAGAGGGATATACTCTGGAAACTTAGATATAGTATCCATCCCTTTGGTTTCTATATCATCCGTGCCCTCCTTAGCCTCCAGATCAACCACTTTTGATCCAAAATGGATTTTGGATAGATGCCTAAGTCTAAGTGTTCCTCACAGAGAAAAATGAAAGTCCAAGGACACTCCTAGACATGGTCCCATTGCGTAGATATTTTCATTCTAAATCTACTACAACTCAAATGGGCTAAAGCAGACCTTGGATGCAGAAGTTATCACAGAAAGAAGTTGCCCTTTATCCTTTGAAAAAGAGGCAAAATCTTCTAAAAATGGCAAAAAAACCTTATAAAGGGAAATCGCATTGGAGGACTTAAAGTGGAGGCGGAATATACCCCCGATCACCGATCTCTGACATATTGGGTCGTAGGCAGGCATGAATGCAATTTCGAGACCTATATGCGATGAATCGATGTCGGCGATCGGCATAATCCATAATTAATGGAAAGAACCCCGAGCCTTTGGGAAATGCGACTACGAAATGTCAATGCGATATATCACATTGCAATATTGCATCGCAGTGATACTAAGGAGTCGGACCCGATGGATTTTATAAACGCGGCTCTATAAATTCTGAGTTTCGATAAAAAGGGATTTGTCGGGCTTTTCTATGTATTAACACATTTCCGCTATAAAATCGAAAAACAAAGAAAATGCAGCTAAAGCGATAAAAGACAGACCCAAAATAATTATAGAGGCAGCCTTATATTATTTAAGTTTCGTAATGAACAGGATTTCGGGCGGGCCTCAGGCGGTAACTGGTTTTGGACGGGCTCTGCCCAAACCCATACACTGGCTGACACGTGGCATGGCTGAGGAGAGAGAAAACCGCCTTTTCGGGCGGGTAATATCCGTGCATATAAGCCACCTGAAATGAATATTAGCCATGGATCTGAGGTCACGCATATCAACAGTGGGATTGCGATAGCCATAAAAGGCGGACCTAAAAGGGTTTTTAGGGATGATTTAATGGAATTTCAGGTTCGGATTTCACGCTCGATAGTATATTTTCGGGAAATTCTCTGTGTAATGGAATTTTGTCTATTTTTAGGTTTTTTCCTGGAAGAAGGCCCCGAATCCTCTATAACTGCTCTAGATCATCCTGCCACACTGCAAGCGGGCATTTTTGGTAGACAATGATGCGTTTAAAGCCACAGAGCCAGATGGCAATCGAACAAACAATGCGTAGAGAAGCCTCAGGGCCGCAAAGGGATGATAGCACGCAGAGAAATAGATGGGGAAGCAAGAGAGCCAAGAAAATGCCTCAAAGAAGCTAGAAGGCCCAATTGACAGAAGGGGTTGGCGAGAGCAGGAGGTCTAAGAAGGAGAGTTGTTAACTGAGAGAGTGAACAGCCAGAGTGCACGATTAACAAGAAGCAAAGATGCAATAAGGTTGCTAAAGGTCGTTGAGAGGCCTAGCGAATAATTGATGCATGCATAGGCCGACAAACAGAGCTCAGAGGAGCCAAGAACCACAGAGCCATAGTGAGATCCGAGAGCCAGAGGACCGAGAGCTTCAAAGCCAAGGGATAATATGGTGTTCTGAGCCCAATGTTTCTATGTAAAACATTGGAGTTGAGTGTGGAACTTGTAAAAGGACTGTTACCATAATCCCAGAGAGCCTAGTCAGGTTGACTAGAGCTCAAGGAGACGTAGCCCAAGAGTTTTGGGTGAACTCCATATTAAACTTGATGTCTTATGTGTGATGCTCATTTTTTGCATTGTTTCACTGTTATATGTTTTATATCAGTTTAAGCAAATCAATTTACAACACATAAATAGTTTTAAAACAAACATAAGCATACACCTTATTGTCAAGCACATCATTAGTTCCGCATTGGTTAATCATAGTTGTCTTGGGAATAATTAAGCTTTGGAAGTGGGAGAGGTTCTTGTAATCTCACAAGAAGCCTTCAGTGCCCCATTTTCAGATCAGGTGGTATCAGAGCCTAAGATTGGTTAACCCCACCTTCAAGAAGGTGATATCAAAGTTAGTTATACCAGAGCAAGTGGTATCAGATCAGAGTGCTTGATTGACAAAGCAAAATATTGCTTGTCTGAAAGGTGTTTAAATAGTCAGAGGTTGATTGTATGCTTGTTTGTAGACTAACTATTATTTGAGTTTGCAGAGGTGAAGGGAAAGTTATTTATAGCTTAGTCCAGGAAGGACAAGAAGGAAGAAGGGTTGAAAGCAATCTTCTATCCCAAAGGACCTCAAGGCAATCCTTGAAGCACAAGAGGTTTGTTGCAAAAGGTTGTTGAATAAGCTCTTTATTAACCTTGTTTGGAGTTCTTTTGTTCATTTTCATAATGACAACTTCTACAAGTGAATCCTCAAATTCCTCCCTCATCACAAGATTCTTTGATGGAGACATGAAGCAAGACTTGTTCATCATTATGGACAAGGTGAGAAAAATGTATGAGGATGGAAGGAAGAGCAGCATACTTAGAGAGCAGTTGAATTCTATGGAGGAAGAGAAGCAGTTGCTTTTTGCCAAATTGCAAGAAATGGAGAAGCAACTTCATATTGCAAATATGAACCTGAAAAGGATGCATGAGTTGGAGTCACAGCTCTTTATTTCCAAAGAAGCCTTGGTCAAGTATCATCTTGAAGAAGAGGTAAATAGTTCCTGTTTTTCTTGAAATTATTCTAAGAATGCTTATATTGGTTCTTTTGAAAAACATACTAGAGGCATAGGTTCCAAGCTAATGTCCAAGATGGGCTATGAAGGAAAAGGCTTAGGCAAGCATGAACAAGGTATTTTTGAGCCAATAATAGTTGAGGAAACGCCTAATTATTTGGGTCTTGGTTGTGGAGAGCCTTATGGAGAAAGTTCCAAAGCTTCCATGAAGGCCATTGAAACAGCTCCAAGAAGGAGTTGCATTGCAAGTCTTCTGCCTCAAGAGTGTGAATATTGTATTCAGGAGGAATGCAATAGCTTGAAGCATCATTTGCAAGATGCAAGTGTTCAGAAGCACACACTTGAACCAGAGAGTTGTGGAAACTCTAATGGCCTTGAAGAGATTGATGGTGTTCCAAAGGGAGCCACTTCTTGATTCAATTCACCTCCTCATGAAGGCAATAAAGGTGAAAGAGAAGGGTATAAATCTGGTTCTAATCATCTTCATTTTGATTTTGCAAAGCATGATAAGTTTCCACATAGATATGGGAAAACAATTGCATGTTCCTTTTATGGTTTGGATAACCATCATGTTTCTAGATGTTGGAAGAGAATGGCCACATACAGGAAACTTTTGAAGGAAAAGAAGCAAGAATCCAAAGGTCCATTGGACAAGGCAAATCATGTTGTCAAGAGCATGCACATGTGTTGCACTTACTACCATAAGAAAGGGCATCTAGCTAAAAGGTGTTGGACTCTGAATCCAGCAATGCTTCCACAAAAGCTAAAGAAAGTGGAAAGAGAGGATGGCAGAAATGGAAAGGAATATACCATGAATGATGTGTCTCAGGATGATTCACATGTTGATGTTAATGTGCAGACAAAGGAAGGACCTTTGAAATGGATTGGTAAGAAATGGTTAGAGTTCTTATCTAATTAAAAGTTGCATGTCTATTGATATAATACATCTATTTGCATTTATTTGGTAATTGAATGCAAGTTGCAAGACTTTACCAAGAAGGTGAATGGGAGAAGTTGAGTAGGAGGCTCACTTTGCTGCTCCAACATTATATTTCATTTCAGCTTCGAAAGTACAATGTGCTTAATTGAAAGTTGAAGGATGAAATGCATGCATGAGCATGAGATGCATAAATATAGGGATGTTGATGTTTTCCATGTATTTGAACATGTATGTGTAATTAAATTGAAGGGTTGATTGCTTTAAACATGCATGTAATGTTGACTTGGGAGAAGTTAACTTGGTCTCCAAGAAGGAGATAATAATGAAGTGTTTCATCTTTTGAAAAAGACTCCTAATGGTCTTTGTCTACATGCTTGACTTGAAGGGTCATTTGTTTTAAGGGCATATTTTGTGGGCTTGTTATCTAGTCCATCATTTGTATGCATATGTAAGACATGGAGGTGTTCACAAGACGAGAAATCTATCTCTTTTGTGAAGCAGGGGTTTAGTCCATCAAGTTGTTGTCTGTATTTTTGTTGTTGTTAACAGTTGTTGTTGATAACTTGTCAAACAGGTAAAAATGAAAGTTTTTGTGAAGTAGATGTACTTCACCTTGGTTTGAGCCACCTTGGATCAATGATCAAGACAGAGAATTTCAAACTACCTTCTACGACCATCTCAGCAGGAGTTCTGCAGGAAAGCAAGTAAGAAGACAGTTCTTCCTAGGAAGACCAGCACATCCCGAAAGGAAAGTGGTAAAAAGCTTTGGTTCAGAGGCACTATGCAAAGGCAAGTGTGTGGAGGCTGAAACAAGAGGGTGTTGTTACTCTCATTTACTGTTCAAATCAGTATATCAGTCTTTTGGAGACCAAAATTTCTTTAGTGGGAAGGCATGATCGAAAATGGATTTTGGATAGACTCCTAAGTCTAAGTGTTCCTCACAGAGGAAAATGAAAGTCCAAGGATACTCCTGGAAATGGTCCCATTGCATAGATATTTTCATTCTGAAACTACTGCAAATTGAATGGGCTAAATTGAACCTCAAATGCAGAAGTTATCACAGAAAGAATTTGCCCTTTATCCTTTGAAAAAGAGGCAAAATCTTCTAAAAATGGAAAAAAAACATTATAAAGGGAAATCGCATCGGAAAGGGTCCAAGAGGAGGACTTAAAGCAGAGGCGCAAGAGACACCCGATCACTGATATCCGACATATAGGGTCAGAGGCAGGCATGAATGCAATGTCGGGAACCCGGGGGGAGCCGATCACGATATGTGATGAATCAGCGTCGGTGATCGGCATAATCCATAATCAATGGAAGGAACCTCGGGTCATTGGGCAATGTGACTACGAAATGTCGATGCAATATATCGCATCACAATATCACATCGCGATGATACAAAGGAGCCGAACCCGATGGATTTTTAAACATGGCTCTATAAATTCTGAGTTCCAATAAAAAGGGATTTGTCAGGCTTTTCTGTGTATTAACACATTTCCGTTATAAAATCGAAAAACAAAGGAAATGTGACCAAAGCAATAAAAGACGGACCCGAAAGAATTATAGACGTAGCCTTATATTATTTGAGTTCTATAATAAGCGGCATTTCAGGCAGGCCTCAAGCGCTAAGTGGTTTTGGACGGGCTCCGCCCGAACCCATACACTGGCCGACACGTGGCATGGCTAAGGAGAAAGAAAACTGCCTTTTTGAACGGGTAATCTCCGCGCATATAAGCCACCCAAAATGAATATTAGCCATGGATCTGAGGTCACACAGATCAACGGTGGGCTTGCGATAGCCATAGAAGGCGAACCTAAAAGGGTTTTTAGGCACGATTTAATGGAATTTCAGGTCCGGATTTCACGCTTGATAGTGTATTTTTGGCAAACTCTCCGTGTAACGGAATTTTTTCTATTTTTGGGTTTTTTCATAGAAGAAGGCCCCAAATCCTATGTAACCACTCCAGACCATCATGCCACGCTGCAAGCAGGCATTTTTGGCAGACAATGATATGTTTGAAGCCACAGAGCCACAGAACCAGATGACAATCAAACAGACAATGTGCAGAGAAGCCACAGGGCCGCAAAGGGATGATAGCATGCAGAGAAACAGATGGGGAAGCCAGAGAGCTGGGAAATCCTTCAAAGAAGCCAGAAGGCCCAATTGACAAAGGGGGTTGGTGAGAGCAGGAGGTCCAGGAAGGAGAGATGTTAGCTGATAGATCGAACAGCCAGAAAGCACAATTAACAGGCAGCAAAGCTGCAATAAGGCCGCTGGAAGGTTGCTAAAGTTCGCTGGGAGGCCTAGCAAATCATTGATGCACATAGAGACCGAGAGAGAGAGAGAGCTGAAAGGAGCCAAGATCCACAGAGCCAGAACCAGAGCCGAGAGCCGGAGGGCTGAGAGCTTCAGAGCCAAGGGATAAGATGGTGTTCTGAGCCCAATGTTTCTGTGTAAAACATTGGAGTTGAGTGTGGAACTTGTAAAATGACTGTTGCCATAATCCCAGAGAGCCTAGTCGGGTTGACTAGAGCGCAAAGAGACGTCGCCCAAGAGTTTTGGGTGAACTCCATATTAAACTTGTTGTCTTATTAAAGATGCTCATTTGCTACATTGTTTCACTATTATATGTTTTATATTAGTTTAAGCAAATCAATTTATAGCACATAAACAGTTTTAAAACAGACATAAGCATACACCTTATTGTAAGGCACATCATTAGTTCTGCATTGGCTAATCATAGTTGTCTTGGGAATAATTAAGCTTTGGAAGTGGGAGAGGTTCTTTTAATCTCATAAGAAGCCTTTAGTGCCCCATTTTCAGATCAACTTTCCCCTTCTCTTTTGTGCTTAGCTTTTCCTTCCTCTGGACCTATGTGGTAGCATGCTTTCTCGGTGACTCGCACACCGGCACCGGCTTCTTTTGCTTATCTTTCTTTAGCTTAGGGAACTCTCTCACCAGTATAGGCTTTGTCCTAAGTGACCTCGACGTCGCAGGCACTGAAACTAGAACCTCCATGCTCATCACCTCTGGGGAAACTCCCTCAAAGGCAATAATTCCTCCAGTGCTAGCAGTTTCAGCGAGACCTAGTCCTAATATGATGTCAGTGATGAGTATTCGATCTAACTCAGGAAACTTGTCCAAAACAGGGCTTGTGATCAGAGCTTCAAAATACTCGTGATTCATGCACACCAGAAAACACAACACAAAAATTCTAAGGATGCAAAGTGTATTTCGTTGGACGGCCACGCGTAATCTATAGGCGAATTTGAATTCAAATTCAACCGTTCCCGCAAAAATCCATCAATAAATCCTAGATTGGCGGCATATTCCCAAAGATTTCACTCTTAAATTCAGCCTTAAATGCCTTAAATTCCATCCCCCTCCCCCTCGCGCTCCTCTTAACCGTCTCCTGGCAGTAAAATCATGAACAGTGACTGTAACGGTTACTTTCAGCTGCGCTGCGCGGTCTCTCCCCCTATAGTGCAGCTCCCTTCGTGCTTCTTCTGGTACTGTGACAGTATAATGTTTCACGCAGACCCCCTATCGCGCAACTCTACAAACTGGGCAGTGTAGTTTATAGTCATGCACCCCCTTGCAACTGCTTGGAGCGCTAAGATTGTGCTACCATCATGTAGTCATTGGGACGAATCCCCATGTATGGCTTCAATCGGCTTACATTTACCCTTCCCGGAAATGGATCTCCATTCAACTTCACGAGTTGAACTGCTCTATCATCTGTAATCTCTTTGATAACATATGGTCCCAGCTAATGCATCTGAAATTTTCCTAGAAACTTATCAAACTTATTGTCATATAATAAAACTAAATCATTTACCTTGAAGGTGCGCAGTTTGATCTGTCGATCGTGCCAAGATTTTTCATGTTCCTTCGGAACCTGCTGATGGAATCCAGCCAAAAACCTATCTTCCTCGAGCTATCTCAGTTGTGTGAGCCTCTCATCTAAAGCTTTGTAGTCTACCATTCCTATGAAAGCTTCTATGCGTAGACTAGGCATGATATACTCCATAGGCATCACAACCTCTACACCATAGACCAACCTAAAAGGTGTTTGACTAGTAAGCTTTTTACAGGTAGTTCTATAAGCCCATAACATTGCTGGTAAGTGCATGTCCCAATCATTCTGCTGCACAATGCACACCTTTGTCCGAGCATTCTCCAATATCTTATTAAAAACCTCAACTATTCCATTGGCCTGAGGATGATATGGCGTACTCTTCTTATGATAAATATGGAACTCTTCGATCAATGCGCTAATCATTTCATTGAGAAAATACGTATTGTGATCACTCATCAAAATCTTCAGGGAGCTAAACCTATTCAAATCATATTCAAACAAGAATTTTGTTGTTGTTGCCCCTGTACAGTCCTTCACGGGTTGTGCCTCCAACCACCGGGTCAAATATTCAGTCGCGGTGATGATATACCGCGCACCTGTCTTCTTTCATGGAGGCTGAATTGGCCCTACAAAATCAATTTCCCACTTCTCAAATGGCTACAATGACACTTGTGGATTCATAGGCAACTCATCCCTCCACAATGGCCTGCCCGTTCTCTGACATGCATCGCATGCCCTACAATATGCTTTGGAATCATTATGCAATGTCGGCCAGCACAACCCAGCACGTAAAATCTTCTGCAATGTTGCTTTCCCTGCATAGTGGCCTCTCGCAGCACCTCCATGAGTTTTAGCGAGGATACTATTTTGTTCAAAATCAGGCACATAATGTCGTAGTATTTCATCTGATCCCATCTTGTACAAATGCCCTGTAATAACTGAGAAGTTTGTCGTGCACACTACCAATTATTTATTTTATTGACTCGTGTACCTCTGGCATTGTTCCTGTAGTCAGGAAGTGGATAATGTCTTCAAAGGATTATCCACTACGTGCACCGTGAACAGCCACATGTCAAGCAACCCCTCCTCAAAATTGGTGGGCTCCTCTCCTATTTCAATGCGCGACAAATGATCAGGTCCTACATTCAACCTTCCTAGCTTCACAATCACCTAGAAATCATACTCCTGAAACAACAGTAGACACCTGCATATTTTGCCCCCCAACATAGGTTTATTAACTAGGTATTTCAATGCAGAATGGCCTGTGTACATCTTAAAATGTCTGCCTAGCAGGTAATGTTGAAACTTCTAGAGCGCATATACCATACCCAACCCTTTGCGCTCTATTGTCGAATAATTCTTTTCAGCCTTAGACAACTTCATGCTTACAAACGCTATAGGGTGATCCAATTCTCCTTCGTTATCCTGTGTCAGCACTGCTCCTAGAGAAATACATGATGCATCCACATGCACATGAAATTCCTTCTTCCAATCTGGGAAGACTAGGATTGGCACGGTGACCATTGTTTCCTTTAATACATCCAGACTCCATTGACACTCTTCGCTTCAACAAAATGTAGCGTCCTTTATTCAGTAGCTTTTCCATAGGTGTGGTAATCTAAGCATAACTTTTAATGAACTTCCAATAGTATCCAGTATGACCCAGTGTTGCACGCAGTTGTTTAACACTCCTTGGTGCCTCTAAATTAATTATAACCATGATATTAGTATGGTCAACCATTAATCCTTGCCTGCATACCACATGACCCAGCAAAATGCCAAAGGGGACGCAAAATAAACATTTCTTCAAGTTTAGCGTGATCTGATACCTTCGGCATGTATCCAACATCAAGTGTAAACTGGCTACATGGCATTTTACCAGTCCAAACACTGTCTAATTATCAAAATATACCTCCAAAAATTTGTGAATGAACTCTTTCAACATCACTATGACTAGAAACGAGAAGATTGTCAGTGCATTTTTAAGTCCAAAAGGCATTATTGTGTATTGAAAACATCCCCACTCAGTCGTTGAGGTCATCTTAGTCTTGTCTTCTAGCACAATCTTAATCTGATGGTACTCAAAGAACCCATCAGTGAATGAATAGGCCTCCTACTCGCCAACGTTATCCAATACTTCATCTATGAATGGATTTGGAAAAGGATCATGAATGCAAGCATCATTGAGCCTCCTGAGATATACACAAATCCTTATTTCATCCTTTTACTTCTTTTCTTGAATGACCATTGGACTCACCCAATCAAATTCCTCCACTGGTTCAATAATACCTACTGCAAGCATCTTTTCCAACTCCAAGTGGACCTTTTCCTTGTATTTGGGATTACGGTGATATGGCATCTGCTTAACAGGCTTTGCATCTGGTTTCAAAATTATTTTCATCACTCCCAATCGCCTATGATGCCTTTTAAATCCAAAAATTTGTTAGGTGATAAATCTTGATATTTGCGGAGCAGCTCAGCGACCTTATCTATTGTGGCATCATCCCAGTAGTCTCCAATATTCGCAAACTTCGGCTTCACTTCTATGCCAATGCTTACTTGTCTAGTTTTCAGCGGCACGGTGATATATGGATTCTCTATCTGCAGCCCCTCAACTTCGCGGTGGCCTTCTGCCTCTGGGATGTTAATGATCCTTGGATACTCCTCTTCGTCTTCAGTAGTCACATTATAGCACTCTAGCACATGGCGCAGCTGGGTGCTCCAATATGGTTGAATCAAGTCAAAATGATCCTGCGGTGTTCTGAAGATCATTGCCTTAACCTCCTGCAACACCTTATTGATGCATTCGAACCCATCCTCAAAGCTGACTGTCATCAAGAATCCCTATCTCAAAACATCCCACTCTTCAATGTCGTGGCAGAGCTCTGTTTCCAGGTACCAATTCATTGGTATTACATCCAAAGTGTGACAGAATAAATGCACCCACTCAAGTTGTCGCTCCATTCCATAAACCTCAGTCCATTTTTCTAAGTTATCACACGGATCATTCCTTCCATCATATTTCTCTGTTAGTCGAACTTTTGGGCGACCAAACCGCAATCTCATCATTTTTCTATACTTGCGCCACCCATCAAAACTGTCTTTATGTGTACCCCACCACCTTGGGGGCGTAGCGCGCAGCGCCAAATCAAGTGCTTGGAAGTGATGCTTCTCAGGTATTTCCCTTTCAAATGCATCCAATAACTTATCTACATCAGTCAGACCATCATAATAAGGCAAACTTCTTACCTCTGATGATACACAGCACAGCAATTTAGTCATCATATTGTAGCGCAGCATGGATACTTCATGCAATCTATTCTGCCAGTGTTCCAATTCCTCATTGGAATCTGATGTACAAGAACTTTCGCGGTCCCATGCAATGCATCCATCAGCAATCGGATTAACCCAATCTTGGTATTGTGTTGTTATTTTATAGATTTGATCCAAATCATCATTGCTTTCCTCATAATCGTGGATCGGTTCAATGTAGCACGGTCCTTCTGCAGGGTCCAAAGGTACTACTACGTGGATCGATTTCCTCTCAAATGACATTGTCTGCTTCTTCAGAATTGATTACCCCATTCATGTCGATAGCCCAATCAATTCCAAGGAGTGCGAGTTATGGATTACTATCATCAACAATCTTTATCACTTCGAAATCAGCCAATGCGCTCGCGCCTTCTATCTCTACTATTACTCCATGTAATCTTCCCATAGGGATAATCTTCTGTTGATTTTCTATTCTCAATTGAATTGGAGACCACTGCAGCGCAAGTTTGGCCATTATTTCCCATGTCTGTTTAGGTAAAACATTCAATCTAACCCTAGATCCAGAATGTCCTGGTCCATTTCATACTCTCCTATTTGTGCAGTGAGCCTCATCTCATGCCTTTTTCACGTCTTGTGTTTGCCTATCTTTCTTACTGCACGGTGCCCTGGAGAAGTTTCCTTACCAGAACACCTGTTTATCAGTTCTTGTAACCCTTTCATAGCCCTTTTGTCATGAAGCAGCTTCATACAAGCCTCCAAAAAGGTGGTAAGCATAGAGGGGTCAACTTCTTCAGATAAATTATCCTGACTTCCTAAGGTAGAGGCCTCAACGAAGATTTTCTTCTCTTCCATGAATGTTTCCCTTGCGCACTCTAGATGAAACCCCACCTCCTTTTCTAGAGCCTTGCAAACCCACTCATTTTATTCAGGTTGTTTCCCTTTATCATCACCATTCATCATCCCACTTCGCAACAAAATATTCACATTGGGATCTTCTTCGTGAGGCTCAGCCCTCATCACCTGTAGATTCTGGGTAGGTTGCTGAGGCTGTGCCCTCTTCTCATGCATCTTAGATATCAGTATAGGGGAATTCCTCTATCGATTGGTCAACCTGAGTACAATATCAGGGCTCGTATACTTCTGCACGTAGTGTCCTGGCACTCTGCAATTATAGAAAATAACTTTCACTCAACCTCTACCAGGTACTCCTCCTCCTCGACCTCATTCGTGTCCCTAATATCCTCCACACGCTCCACTGGCACCTTGATCCAGAGGCCAATTTTTTGTTTGAATCCAATACGTGGGTGTTCTTTCCATCATAAATTCGTAGCTACGGAAGTTACGCTCATTAAGCCCTACCAATTTACAGAAATTATAGAATAATTATTGAGGTGTTTGTACAAATTTTTGCAGCAAATGGAAATTGTTTGTTACATGTTTTCCTGCTACTTGACAGATAGTGCACCACAGAGCGGGCCTTGTACTTGGTCTTGTTGGGGCTTCCGACTTCTGGCCTTAGAGGCATAGGCCCTCCTACTGCCATATAATTCACGAAAACAGGGAAATGATCCTTATCATTCCCCTGGTTCTTACACTTGAGGCACCAAACTTCTTAGCGCACTTCCGGTCGAGCCACTTTTTCCTTCTTCAAGCTCTGGAACTTCAAGAAGAGGTTTTGCAACTCTGCATGAATCGGTTGAACTCCCAACGTCGCATCCTGGATAGGCATCTCATGTAATCTCATTACCATCTCCAGCACTTCCGCCTACGTTCCTATCTTTTGTTGTGACAGAGCAATCCTTAAGTGAGGCAGGAGTGCGACTTTAAACCAGTCGTAGTGTTGACTGTCTGTGAGATTTATATTGGCTTCATGGATTTTTCACTTCAATCTCGGATCCAACTCTTAGGCTATTTTACCAATCCTCATCACAATTTCCTTGAATCCCACTACTGCTTGTGTTTCAGACTTAGGCCTACCAAACTCCTTATTCACGGCAGTCTGAGTGTCCACTAACGATTCCAACGGATTATCAGTGTTGTACTTAATGTACCATGTCAAGGCTTGATCTTGTAAAGCATTGAACAACTGTGCTTTCTTCATATGATCATCTGTAATATTCTGTGTTGTCCATACGGCCTTCGCAACGAACCAAAACTAGTCTAGGTCCTTATTTCCCAAGCCCTTGAAAACGGGCAACTTCATCATATTCAACATATTGAACGGTGGTTGATTTGAAAATGGGCCACTTAGGCTTCTTGTCTCACTTACAAGAACCTCTCCCACATCCAAAGCTTTAAATATTCCCAAGTCTTATTGATTAACCAATGCGGAATTAAAAATGCTTGAAAATATAGGTGTATGTTGGTATTTGTTTTTAACTGATTATATGTTTTAATTTAATGTGCTCAAACTAATATATAAATACATATAACAGTAAATAAAGCAGCAGAGACAATGCAGCAATAAAACACACACAAAACAGCAATATTAATTAGGATTTCAGCCAAAACTCTTGGCTACGTCTCCGTGAGCTCTAGTCAACTCGACTAGGCTCTCTGGGATTATGGTATAAGTCCTTTTTACAAGATCTTGGCTCAACTCCTCTTGTTTTACATAGAAACAGTGGGTTTAGACACCATTTTATCCCCTGGCTCTTGAAGCTCTCGACTTTCTGGCTCTCGGCTCTCGCTCTGGCTCTTGGCTCTCGCTCTGGCTCTTGGCTCTGGCTTTGGCTTTTCAGCTCTAGCTCTGGCTCTAGCTCTTCGACTTTGGCTTCTTTGGCTCTTTATCAATTTACAGCTCTCTATCTTTTCACTTGACCTCCAAGTGAATCCAAAGACTGCTCTGCGTAGTGGTTGTTTGGCTCTATCTGCTTCTACCTTTTGCTCTTTCTCAGTGCTACCTTCCCCCTTCATTCTGGCATTCTGTGGCTTTTTTAAGCCAATTGGCGTTGGTCGGTTTGTTTTCCCCTTCGGGCTCTTTGGCTCCCAGCCTCTGCCTGCTCAAATCCCCTTCTGAGCATTTAACAGTCATTTGTTAATGCTATCAGGGAAGGTGGACACCTATTCTACAATGAAAGGGACCAACATTGTGTTGAAAAGCCAAAAAATAGTGTTCACGGCTTACACAAGAAAAATAGACTAAACACGAGAAAAATTCGCAGAATCAATGTTTATCGAACTTCAAATATTTATGAATTCTTCCTTATTTTCCATCGGGTTAGCCTTTAATTCATTTATCGCAAGTCACATAGGCGCTGGTTCTCTGTGGTTTCCCTTTGTATTTTTAAAAATGCATTAAACATTACAAAATCCCATGGAGGACCTTATGGCGGACTTACCATATTATATATTTGCATTCATAAACCCGACGGGTCCGGATATGTATTACAAGTCACAATATCGCGTGGACCCAGGGTAAGCCATATGGCATGGCTTATGTTGACGCGATCCGCCAATGCCGATATCCGCGATCGCGATATCGCTTGGCCCGAGGTCCCACCTTTGCCTTGTGGCATCACTTATCGTGATCCGTCGATATCGGCAATCACAAAATCGCTCGGTCTGATCCTTTCCTTATGTCCTATGCTATCGACCGCTGTCGATCCACCAATTTCAACGATCACAGTATCACACAGCCCGGTCCTTATGTTATATCGCATAGCTGCCGCTGACCCAATATGTCGGGGTGCTTCCCCTTCTCCACTTAAATCCACCTTCGACCTCCTCTAATGTGATTTTCTTGATAAATCCTTTTAGGCCATCGTTAAAGGATTTTGCCTCTTTTTCTAAAGAACCTATTAGAGTCGGTCTTGAGCCCTCCATCAGTGATCAAAACTCTTTGCATTTTTCATAGGTAGGAGTCTCATCAGTGTCAATTTTTACATCCCGTTAGGCATGCCATAACCCTGATGGAGGAGCTGATGTGTTTATACCCCTCTTGGCATTGCTGGTTTAGTCATTTCAGTCATTAAAGCTCTTTCAAGCTTGTCTTGTCTTCTCTTGAGGTCAATTTCCTAGGTCTAGGGTTTTGGTCAAATATATTACAAGGTCATGTGTTTGAAAGTCAATGAGTGTTCAGTAAGCCAGAGGGATGATTGTAAAGGTGTTTTTTCTAAATTTTTATCTGGTACAGTTAATCTTCACCTTGGATTTAAAAACCCTGTTTTTAAAGCCAAGGTCATTTTTCATTTATTTGTAAAAAGTGATGAAATTTCGAAAGTCTTCAGTGAACAAAATGCAACCCTGGTCCCTTGCCAAGGTCCCTCAGATGATCTACCTGCAAAAAGAATCAAGCAAAACATTAAATCAGTCAATTTCAGGACAAAAGGAAACCAAAAAGACAACAGCATGTAAAGTTTAAAAGTGTCATGAGAAAACATTAGAAAGTGGGTTTTGGGCATGAAATTTTTTCAAATGAAACCTATAAAGGCCCAAACTCCCTCCTTGCACTCTCATTGTGTATTCATAACCCTTGCAAGAGAGATTGGGCGAACTTCCAAGTGAATTGAGGCGAAATCAGGCTCAGGACAGGTGCGTGACTTGTCAAGATAGGTGCGCGACTTTTTGGGAGGTGCGCAACCCATCAAAGGATCTCACACAGAGGAATTTTGCAACGGGCGTGACACGTCAAGAGGGGCGCGACTTGTTGGGCGTGCTGCACGACTTGTCAAACTATCTTCCCCCAACTCATTTCAGAATTGCTCAAGCCTCCTTTAATTCATCAAATCGCTTGAGGTAGGCCCTTCAAACTTGTGAATGGCTGTTGGTTAGTTGGGAAACATCATGAATGTGCTTGTAATGATCAAATTGTGCAAGAAGAAAGACTCCATATGGCTGTTTATAAATTTGTAAAAGGTGCTAGGGTTTATTGTTGTTTCATTGTTTCCCCTTGTTCTCATTCTCTTCATTCCTATTTCATCTTCCCTATGTTTCCATGTCAATTTCCCTTTTAAATTTGCAAGGAAAATAAACCCTACCCCTTTCCCTTTAAAAATAAAAAATCAAACCCTAACCCTACCCCTCATTATATCTATGTAAATACATGACATTTGATGATGCATGTGCAGTGATGTTTGTAGTGTTTTTCCCTAATTTCCCTGTTTACATATATCCCATTTTCCTTGTAAAAAATATAAACCTTACCCCTCTCCCAAAAACATCAATTAAACAAAACACTCAAACCCTCATCCTGCTGCACCATATGCATGAGTAACCGCAAGAAATTGTTGGTGAATATGTAGAGAGTTTTATCAATTTTCCCTATTTTCCCCTGTTAATGAATGTATGCATATTCCCATATGTTTACTTTCTACACATGTATACCCATATGCAATGATTTCTGCAAATAATATTCCAATATTCCTGATGATAAATATGTATTCCTATTCGCCATAATTGTTTGCATATTTTCCTTAAATTCCCTGTTATGTTCCTATATTCCTAATTCCTTGTAAGAAGATCCCTCCCCTAACATTTCCCTCATGTCCTTGTCCCATTGAAACAGCATAGAATTCAACACTTTTTACAGGCAGAAACAGCAGTACAGTTTGTCCACTTTGCTCCTAAACTATGTCAGAAACCGAAACTTATGAGCAAAGTGATGACCAATTATCAGCTGCAGAAATTGAGGAACAAAGGCAGCCTCGTAGGGGTGGTAAGGGTGGACATCATAAGCGAGAGGAGCCCACCTCTTTGATAGAGTTACAAGCTTGTCCTTTGGCAGTATCATGTTTCCAGTACATGTCTTGCTACGAATTTTGCGAGAGGATCTCTTGTATTCAGCACCACTGAGAGTTGGCCCGCCTTTTTGTTTTACACTTGCATGATGGACATATCAACCTTGCAGGGGTAAACTTTATATTGACATCCGAGGTGATCTCACAGGCTACAGGGATACCTAATGTTGGTGAGGTCTGGAATAAGCGCAAGTTGTTAGATTTTGTTTTCTTTGAGCCTTATGTTCGGCCACCATTCATGAGACATATGGCAGGTGTGTTTCCATTAAGGTTTCTCAGAAGCGAGTATGCTCCCATGGTGAAGCTCATTATGCATTATTTTACTTGTGAGGGCAGATTTTCACTAGTGTACTCACATCACATTCGCCTCTTGATGCATTTCACTCGAGTGAGGATGATGAACATCTCGGTTTTCTTCTTTCAGAACATTCAGAGGATGGTGCCCACGTTGCAGAGGAAGACCCTGGCACAGCAGTACAGGAGCCTTTATCATCATGGTTTGATTCAACTAGTAGTATTGCATTAGTTGACTCAGCAGGGCATCTCATGGGAGGAGTTCATCTCTCGTGAGTTTTTCACAGTACCATCACTGCCACATCCTGAGGTTGTTCACGAGGAGGGAGGACAATCACATCAGCATGACATCCCTGTTACTAGACATGTCAGCTCCTCACCTCAGGTCATCTATCAGAGAGGCCCAAGGGCCTTATTTGCAACAGCTCGGCGAGTACTTTCTCCATGCCAGGTGGAAGGGGTCTCGCCTTCTTCATCAGCACCGCGAGTGTTATCTCCACACCAGGTGGAAGGGGCCTCGTTTCTAACAGCAGCACAGGTATCAGAGAGGGGCAAGCAACCCATGATTGAGGAGAGATTGTCAGGTGATCCAGTTATTGATCTTGACGTTGGTTCTCCTAGCACAGAGCTCAAGGATATCATCCGAGAGCAAAGGGCTGAGATTGAGTCGTTGCACACGAAATTGTTGATGGCAAAATGGATAATCAACTATTTAGAGTAGCGAAACAAACAATTGGAGGATGAGCACAAGCTATATGAGCTGCAAAAAATTCGTGAAGACCGGGAATTGGCTCGTAGGAGACCCGGTGACTTGAGACCCATAGATCGAGAATCTATGTTTATTTGGGACAATGCTCATTTGAAAAGGTTGTTGGCTAAGGCCAATCAAAATAACAAACTGTTGAGGAACATGAAAAATCATTATTGGGCGCGGATGCACGTGTGCAGAGCAAAGATGAAAGTGCTTCGAAGGCGGTTGGCAAAGGCACTAAAACGGAGAAAAAGGCCCGATCCCTCCGTATCTTGGCTGAGGCTTCCTTGAAGGAGCCTAGCACTAAATAGCTCATCCACAACACAAATTTCAAAGAAATTTGAGCATTTTGGGTCATTTTTGGTATTTTTTGGCAATTTACAGGTTTTTGCTCATTAACACGTCTCACCCCCAGTGAGACATGTCGTCCCGGCACCTCCATTTAACAAAAACTCAGCATTTCCATATTTTTCATGCAAATTTACATATGCACATGGAAGGACTTGAGATTTTGTGAAGTTTTGGGCCTCCAGAAAGTCAAAAAACATGCAAAATTTGACTTTCTGCCACTTTTTTGAAATGCAGAAAGTTGTCTTGGGAGAATTGAGTTTTGACAGGGTAAATGAACTCCAAATCCAGAAATTCTAGTTGGGTGGAAAATTAGACTCATAGACCTTTCCAAAAAGCCTACTCTTGCCCAATTTGACCACCTGCAAGTGCCCCAAAAATGGCTCCAAAGGTGCGTGACATGTTGGGCAGTTTTCACAGGAAATTCATCTACAGCTCAGGAATTCGCCCAGCTTTGACCAGTTTTGACTTGAGATGGGATTTTTCACCCTCTTTGATGTAATTAATGTATTTTCATGTTTCCATGACACTTATTTACCTATTCTAGAAGATTCATGCATGAAATAGCAAACATTTAATGAATGGATTAGTTTCCTAGTTTATAGAGGCAAGTTGTTTTGACTGCCTAATTGTTAGTGCTAAGTTTAGAAGTGGTTGAAACAGCTCCTAGAAGGATGAGCTCAACCCCTAGAGGCAGGGAAATAGGTTAGATCATCTATATTATGTACTTTCATACTAATTTTCATGGTTGGACTCTTGAGGGAGAAGCTATCATTGTATTATTTCACTCTACCTCTGCAATTTTTGGCTAAGGAAGACCAGGGTTTTGCAGTCCTCTTTGGGATTCTTGTGGAATCATGTGTTGGTGGTGTGTTTCTCAATGTTCTTGTAAGCTTTGTTATGTGATTCATTTCCTTTCTTTACTTCTGCACATTAAACAAATGAAGTGTTAAAGTAAGAATTCATGCCTGCCATGCTCTGCTTTTAAGTTTGTTTAATTTCAATGTTTTCTATTGTTTAAGGAGAATTCAAAGTTATTGTTTGCTCTCCTTAACTCCTCACCTGTCATTCCTAATCATCCACCTCAAATAAAAGGCATCAATACTGTCTCCTACCTCGCCCCAAACAATCCCCTGCAGAAATTGTGTCCAATCCCCGCACCCAAAATTGCCCTCTCCTCAATTTGCCACCAAAAACCCAAAAACCCCAAAATCAATCTTTTTGATTAGTTTACTAGCCTAAAATCAGTATTACCCTATTATTCATCTCATCTATTGCATATTTTACGAGATAGACCGAAGAGAGCTTTCTCCTGCCCCGTAGGGCTAGCTACAAGGCTAAATGGTTTGATGTTGCCTTGAGATTTGCCTTTCTCAGCCTGAGGTGAAATTTCAAGCGCTAATAGAACCAAGGCATCTTCCTTCAGCAATAACTTCTGCATCCTAAGTCCATTTTTTCCCATTCAAGTTGCAGCAAATTCAAAATGAGATGATCTCTGCAATGGGGCTAGTTATAGGAACTTCCTTGGAATTTCATTTTTCCTCTGTAAGGAATACCTTAACTTAGGAATCTATCCAAAATCCATTTTAGATCATGCCTTCCCACTAAAAGAACTTTTGGTCTCCAAAAGACTGATATACTGATCTAAACAGTAAATGAGAGTGACTCACCCTCTTCTTTCAGCGTCCCTACACTTGCCTTGCATAGTGCCTCTGAACCAAAGTTTATGACCACTTCCCTTCTTGGATGGGCTGGTCTTCCTGGGAAGAGCTGCATTTTTCTTTGCCTTCCTGCAGAACTCCTGCTTAGATGGTCACATAAGGTAGTTTAAACTTCTCTGCCTTGATCATTGATCCAAGGTGGCTCAAACATGTGAAGTACACCTGCTCCACAAAAATTTCATTTGTACCTATTTGAGAAGCTGCCAACAACAACTGTTAACAACAATAGGCATACAGACAACAACTGGAATGACTAAACTCCTGCTTCAACAAAAGAAACAGATTTCACATCTTGTGAACACCTCCATGTCTTACATCTACATACAAATGATGGACTAGACAACAAGCCCACAAAACATGCCTTTAAAACAAATGACCCTCAAGTCAAGCATGTAGAAAAGGACCATTGGAATCTTTTCAAAAGATGAACATTTCATCACTATCTCCATTTGGAGACCAAGTTAACTTCACGAATGTAATTATTTTGAATTCCAAACTTTTAGGTAGTGGGGTCGGGTATTTTTATATTATTTTACCTCGGTTATCCATATATACAGATTGTGGGGTTGGTTGTTCAAGCCAATTCTGCTTCAGTTAGGTCATGTGGGCCATTTTTTGGTAAACTCAAGGAAGTTTGGTTTACCTTGTAAAATATGTAATGTAACGGTTTTGATTAATAGAAAGATCCACTCTTATTTGACCAAAAAAAAAAATTTCTCCCAAGTCAACATGGCATGCATGTTTAATGCAATCATCCCTTCAAGTTAATTACACACACATGCTCAAATACAAGGAAAACATCAACATCCCTATGTTCAGGCATCTCCTTCTCATGCATGCATTTCATACTTCAACTTTCACTTAAGCACACTGTACTTTCGAAGCTGAAATGAAATATAATGTAGATGCATCAATAGACATGCAATCTTAATCAGTTAAGAACTCTAACCATTTCTTACCAATCCCTTTTAAAGGTACTACCTTTGTCTGCACATTAGAATCATTATGTGAATCATCCTGAGACACATCATTCATGGAATCTTCCTTTCCATTTCTGCCATCTTCTCTTTCCACTTTCTTCAGCTTTTGTGGAAGCATTGCTAGATTTAGAGTCCAACATTTTGCAGCAAGATGTCCTTGCTTATGGCAATAAGTGCATCTCCTTGACAGCATGATTTGCCTTGTCCAATGGACCTTTGGCTTCTTGCTTCTTTTCCTTCAAAAGTTTCCTATATGTGGCCATTCTCTTCCAACATATGGAAACATTATGTTTATCCAACCCACAAAAGGAACATGCAATTATTTTCCCATACATATGTGGAAATTTATCATGCTTTTCACAATCAAAAGGAAAATGTTTAGAACCAAATTTATGCCTTTCTCTTTCACCTTTATTTCCTTCATGAGGAGGTGAATCAAATGAAGAAGTGACTCCCTTTGGAACACCATCAATCTCTTCAAGGCTGTTAGAGTCTCCCTTAACTCTCTGGTTCAAGTGTGTGCTTTTGAACACATGCAATGCAACTCCCTCTTGGAGCTATTTTAATGGCCTTCATGGCAGCTTTGGAACTTTCTCCATAAGCTTGTCCATAGCCAAGACCCAAATACTTAGGCCTTTCCTCAATCATTATTGGCTCAACAATACCT
>APFE030022923.1:117446-142073 GCA_000404065.3 Pinus taeda
CAAAAGAACCAATATAAGCATCCTTAGAGGAATTTGAAGACAAACTGGAATGGTTTACCTCTTCTTCAAGCTGATACTTAACTAAGGCCTCTTGGGAAAAAAAGAGTTGTGTCTCCAACTCATGCATCCCTTCCAGGTTCAGATTTGCAATATGAAGTTGCCTCTCCATTTCCTGCAATTTGTCAGAAAGCAACTGCTTCTCTTCCTTCATGGAATTCCACTGCTCTTTAAGTCTGCTGCTCTTCCTCCCATCCTCATACATTTCTCTCACCATATCCATCATGGTGGACAATTCTTGCTTCATGTCTTCGTCAAAGAATCTTTTGAACAAAGCAGAATTTGAGGACCAACTTGTAGAAGTTGTCATTATGCCAATGAACAAAAAAAAACTTCAACAAGATAAATAAAGAGCTTATTCAGCAACCTTTTGCAACAAACCTCTTGTGCTCCAAGGATTGCCTTGAGGTCGTTTGGGATAAGAAGAGTGCCTTCAGCTCTCTTTCCTTCTTGTCCTTCCTACACTGAGCTATCAGTAGCTTTCCCTTTACCTCTGCAAACTCAAAAAATAGTCAGTCTGCAAAACAAGCATACAATCAGCCTCTTGTTGTTCAAACACCTTTCAAACAAGCAGTCTTTGCTTTGTCAATCAAGCATTCTGATATATCCTTCTTAAAGGTGTGGTTAATCAATATCAAGCTCTGATACCACCTGATCTGAAAATGGGGCACTTAGGTTTCTTGTCTCACTTACAAGAACCTCGCCCACTTCCAAAGCTTTAAATATTCCCAAGTCTTATTGATTAACCAATCCAGAATTAAAAATGCTTGAAAATATAGGTGTATGTTGGTATTTGTTTTTAACTGATTATATGTTGTAATATAATGTGCTCAAACTGATATATAAATACATATAATAGTAAATAAAGCGGCAGAGACAATGCAACAATAAAACACACATAGAACAGCAATATTAATTAGGAGTTCACCCAAAACTCTTGGGCTACGTCTCCGTGAGCTATAGTCAACTCAACTAGGCTCTCTCGGATTATGGTATAAGTCCTTTTTACAAGCTCTAGGCTCAACTCATGTTGTTTTACACAGAAACAGTGGATTTAGACACCATTTTATCCCCTAGCTCTTGAAGCTCTCGGCTCTCGCTCTCGCTCTCGGCTCTAGCTCTGGCTCTTGGCTCTAGCCCTTGGCTCTGGCTCTGGATTTTTGGCTCTAGCTCTGGCTCTAGCTCTTTGGCTCTAGCTTCTTTGGCTCTCTATCAGTTTACAACTCTCTATCTTTTCACTTGACCTCCAAGTGACTCCAAAGACTGCTCTGCGCGGTGGCTTTTTGGCTCTGTCCACTTCTGCCTACTGCTCTATCTCAGCGTTGCCTTCCCCCTTCATTCTATCATTCTGTGGCTTTTTTAAGCCAATCGGCATTGGTCGGCTTGTTTTCCTCTTCGAGCTCTTCGGCTCCCGGCCTCTACCCACTCAAATCCCCTTCTGAGTGTTTAACAATCATTTATTAACGCTTTCAAGGAAGGTGGACACTTGTTCTGCAATGGAAGGGACCAATGTTGCATTGAAAAGCCCAAAAGTAGTGTTCAAGACTTACACAGGAAAAATACACTAAAAACGGGAAAAATCCACAGAATTAATGTTTATCGGACTTCAAATATTTATGAATTCTGCCTTATTTTCCATCGGGTCTGCCTTTAAGTCGCTTATCGCAAGTCGCATAGGCACGAGTTCTCTGTGGTTTCCCTTTGTATTTTTAAAAATACATTAAACATTGCAAAATCCCGTCGGAGGACCTTATGGCAGACTTGAAATATTATATATTTGCATTCATAAACCCGTCGAGTCCAGATATGTATCGCAAGTCACAATATCGCGTGGACTCGGGGTAAGCCATATGGCGTGACCTATGTCGCTTGGCCCGGGGTCCTGCCTTTGCCTCATGGCATCATCGATCGCAATCTGCCGATATCGGCAATCGCAACATCGCTCAGTCCGATTCTTTCCTTATGTCCTATGCTATCAGCCGTTGTTGATCCACCAATTTTGGCGATCGCATTATCGCACGACCCGGTCCTTATGTTATATCACATAGCTGCCTCTGACTTGATATGTTGGGGATCGGCGATCGGGGGTGCTTCCCCTTTTTCGCTTAAATCCACCTTCGACCTCCTCCAATGTGATTTTCTTCATAAAGCCTTTTAGGCCATCAATAAAGGATTTTTTCTCTTTTTCTAAAGAACCAAGGCATCTTCCTTCAGCGATAACTTCTACATCCTAAGTCCATTTTTGCCCATTCAAGTTGCAGCAAATTCAGAATGAGACAATCTCTGAAATGGGGTTAGTTCCAAGAACTTCCTTAGACTTTCATTTTTCCTCTGTGAGGAACACCTTGACTTAGGTATCTATCCAAAATCCATTTTGGATCAGTGACGGAGGTGGTGGTGGTGTGGGCGAAGTTGTATGTTGTGGAGGTGAAGGTTGAGGTGGTGTAGACGGATGATGTATTCGCGGAAATCCTTTCCTTATCAACTGGATAGTTCTCTACGGTGAAGCTTGTGCTTCTCCCTTGTCGTCACTCAAAGGAGGCTCAATCAATGAGCTATAGTCAAGGCCTATTCTCCCTCTATCCCTGAAGAACTTTCCACTTCGCGTAGCTCCAAACATTGAGGTAATGGCATAACCCACTTTTCACACAAGAGCATTTTAATCCAAGTATTCAAAGATCCTAAATACTTACCTTGCGGTCCCTTGAAGAAGCATCGCTCTGCTTCATTGTAGCTGACTAAGGTATCGACTGCAAATTCTATCACAAATCCTCCTATGACTCGATTAAGCCAGTGATCAACGACACGTGCGATCTTATCTTCAGAAGCTTCCAATATCCACACTAGCTCTTGGAGTCCACACTATTGGACCGTCAAGCCTCCACCTTCCTTGGTCGTCTACCAATTTAGAAATCCACTTGTATAGTTCAATCAGGAAGGTGCAGAAGAAGATTTTGTGTATCTCTATGTATAGGTATTTTTCCAACCACTGTTCTTTTGTCAGGCGTGGAATTTTGTTTTCTTGCACCGTGAATTCGTGGATCTTTGTATCCAACCATTTCTCAATTTCTTTCTTTATCAGATTCTAGTGATATGACATCACACATCTCTTTATGCAAATCTCGGTCCTAGCAACGGAAGCATTTTTTGGTTTAGTGGGTCCTAACCCAAGTTTAGAGTTAGTTTTTCCAAACAAATCCCTACACTACTGGCCCTTTCAGCATCAATCCGCGGAGCGCGGACTAAAGTCTCACCCGAAGCAGTATGGTGGGATGTTGGAACCAAGTTTCTGCACCTAGAGATGGGCGTGATGTTGTTCATGTCCTAAATCTGCATTCACGCAGATCAATAAGCCTTTAGGGCTTATCAATATAACTACCCTTAATCAGCTTCTATACCTTCGCGAATGCTTACGACTATCTTTCGTAGACCCTAAATAGGCAGATCAACTACTTATGCGTATCAAAGATGACTTATAACCCAGTAATTACTCAGATCAACTTAAGTGTTCAATACTTCAACATACAACAAGATAATCTTCACATAAACAGTTAACATCAATTGCGTTCATATAAAAATACAAATCGTGTAAATTCGAACATCAATACAGTATTATTTCATAAACCCATCATTTATCACAATATAAACACATTCATGTAAAACAGAGTAAGTAGACAAAACACAGGAATTTCTGGAATAATCCCTTTATTAATACTTTAGTTTTGCTTACATACTCAAGACTTTCTTGCGCACTCAGTTGCACGGGTTCGCACACTCAGCTACAGACTCTACTCTAGGCCTCTATGTACACAGTTGCAGAGCCTTTCTTCTACTCTAATACTTCTACTCTCTTCCTCTTACTAACCCATTACATTCATCTTCCTTTCTATTGCTTGCCTTAGGCATCCTAAGACACACCTATTTATACAATCCCATGGCCTGTGGACCATTAGTAGATCTTTGAAAGCCAACTCAACTTACATAAAAGAAGGGTAAAACCCTTTATGACACTTTAACTATCTACGTGCTCTGCTACCACAACTTGCAAAGACTTTACATTTTATACAACAAAACTTGGGCTTTTGCCCCAAAACTTGGGCTTTTACCCCAAATTTGACCCTAGGGGACCCCATCCCAACAGTGACCTTCATCAACTCATCCATGACTTATCCAACATCTCCAAAAACTTGCAGCAATACTATCAACCTATCCAACTACCTCAGCACATGTAGCAGCAACAACCAACCATCAAACAGTCTCCAACACCTATATAAACATCTCCAACACATGCAGAAACATCACAAGACATGTAGAAGGAACTCCAATGCTTCCAACACATGTATAATCATATCCAAAAAATATAGAAGCAAGCCAACCACCTACAGCAGCAGCATCCATTCATTCAACTACCTCCAACATCTATAGAAGGCACCTTCAACATATGTAGCAACATCATCATCATTCTATGATAAGCGAGCATACCATGCCCTTCATCCATCTATACTCAACCTTGAAATCACCTCCACTAAGTCATGCCACAACCAAGTTGACATCAATGCCAACCAACACAACCAACCAGCTAAGCACTACAACAAACAAAACACTCATCAAACATCATCATCGGAATGACATAAGAATATGACAAGTAGTAGCATGACCCTATTGACATCAATGCCAACATAATGTTATTTTCCTATTATTTCTTGTTATGTCACTTATTTTTAGTTCATTTTCTTTGTTGTTCAGTGATTTTACCATTGTACATAAATAAGATTTTGTGTGAAATGGTTTTTTATTTTGACTCAATGAAAATGTGCCAAGATTTTGAAAGGGAATTGTGACAACTATGCAACTCTTGGATAACTTTTGATCTCCTCAATTGTTTGGGCCTGAATATCTCTAAAATTCAATGATGCCTAGACATAAAATATGGTCCCTTTGAATGGAAAGCTTTAGTAGATCTACGACACCCACATCTACAATAGGATCTCCATTTCTCTAATCAATATTTGTATTGATTAGTGTTTTAATGCCTCAACCCAATCGAGTAGAGAAGAGGAAGGAGAAAACTTAAGCAAGAAAATAAATTTCAGAGAATATATATGAGTCCTTGTAAAATAAGTAACAACCTCTCTTGCTCATAAAATAAGTTGGGATCCCTCTTTTGCCCTGGTAAAATAGATGGCTATAAGATGACGATGTGCATGAATGAAAATAAAATAATAAAGGGTGAAAGAAGTGAAAGGCTTCCTTCGCTGAGAGGTGGAGCAAGCAATATTGCTATGGTATTGAACAGGCCTACTAGCAGCGAAGAAATGCTTGTGATTCCTTGAAGTGACTTCGTTGGGGTACTGAACAAGCTTGCTGGCAGTAGAGAAATACCACCTTCCAATATGTTCGACTTCATCTAATTTTGGAGCCCCTATTGACCATTTTCTCCATATGCCTAAGTGTTCAAGGTCATACTAAGCTAGTTTAAACTCTTCTAAGTATCATTAGTGGATTGATTGAAAAATATCTAAGTCAAGGCATGTGTATTCCTTACAAGCTTAGTGCACTTTTCCCATGTAGCGCATTTTTCCTAGAAAGCTAAGTGCACTTCCTCAAACTAGCATCAACACACTTCTTAGGCTCAGTGCAAGCGCAATTCACAATCATAGTCAAGCATACTTGGCGCACTTCACTATGCTAGGTCGCACTCCAAAATCGTGACATGGTCACATGTGTGGGAGAACTATATAAGCAAGTAGACCCCTTAATTTCATTTCATTCACTTATTTGATCTTGTTGGAGCTTCACGCATCCTTGAAGAATAGAGCTCTCTCCACATTTATGTAAGCGCCACACGCTCCTTTTGGGTAAGTGCCTTTCTTTCGCACTTAAGTTTTGCGATGGCTTGCTTGTCATTTCAATTCTTGGATATATATTTTTTTTTCACCTCATTGCATCCCATGATTATTTGTATTCTTTTAATGTCGACGGAATGCACACACACACACACACACACACACACACATATATATATATATATAATGAATTTTCATCTTCTTTTACATCCTTGCGCTCTCTCACTAATATCCATCGCACAATTAGTCAAATTTTTATTTTCTTTGTTGAATCATAGTCTAGCCTCTCTATGACGCATTTGCACACTCCAGAGCCTAATTTTCATCCCCTTATCTCTAGAATCAATGATTTTTTCAAACAAAATATCCTCTTTACTTAGCACGTCAGTGTAAAACAATGACCCAATGATAAAGCCTTAGCTCTGAGAGTCCCCACAGTGCTATTCTTTAAGCATGTATTCCTTCACTTTTGCATGCACATGTCACACACCTAGTCCCTAACCCTTGCACTTGGAACCTGCACTAGCACTAAAAATATGTGATACAATCCTTTGTCAGCACAATGTGTGCTTCTAACCTCCAAGCTGCCTAACCCTTCATCCTACAAATTGCAGATGCACCTAATGAATATGCAAGCTTAACTTTCTAGTGCATTGCGCACTCTCAGTCTTGAGTGTCCAGCCTTTTCCACTATCTCATGTGTCAGCACCAAATATATGTCCTCCAAAATTGTGTGAACACACTGCACAACCATAACATTCAACCAAGGCTACCATGGTCTCTAACCTTCATGCTTGTGCCCAACCCTAGCGCATTGTTTCTCCATGATTAATATATTACACAAATTGAACAAGTTAGAGTAGGGATTTTTTGGAACTGATCTTCTACATTTTTCCATGAATTATTTTCGGTTTCCAGGTACCATAGGTCTTTAACATATCAGTATATCATCCTATATCGAGAGCATGACTTTGGTTGCAAGTAAAGGACCAGTAAGAGAGACAGTTGAAAGTAGTATTAAGGGAATTGTGGTTAAGCCAAAACCTAAAGTACCAATCCTGACAAACACAATCTGCTTCATAGAAAAATATATTACCCTAACCAGGAAAAATATGTTTAAGTACTTCTCCAAGAAGGAAATCCCTAGATATATATAAGATAAATAGGTGTACGTTAATGATAAGAGGTCCAGATTCCACAAAGTCGCTTTCCATTATCCAGTGCTACCTTGGGCACAAACCATAGGAATGATATTGCAACACACTGACTCTCAAAGAATGATCATCAAATTCAATCATAGAGAGAAGTGCTTTCCACATATCAACCTCATGACCTTCATATGTACTACAAGCTCCCAAATCCTAAAGAATATCTCAATTCGAGATTCTTTGCTAGTTTTGAGCAATCTATGAAGGTGTTGTAGCTGCTGCAACAACCCCTCCAAAAATCTAGGCACCCTTAAATTTTTGAAGCCCCTTCACCAGGTCAAACCTTCGGCCCCACCAGGGTCTTCTTGAAAAGTTCATCAGTCACAATAAACCTGAGGAGAAACCTAAGTTTTGGCTAAGTTAAACCAAGTCACCAGTTCCTACCTTGGTAGATCAGTCGCAAAGTCAAAATGTGGCTATGGCTAATAATTGCGACCATGGCAACCATTGTGACCACGGCGACTCGCAAGTCATAATGTCGTGTAATCACAGCTCTGCCCTCAAAATGATCTTGCGAATTCACAACCTTCTAAGTCACATAAGTCGCAAAGTCGCCTCGATTCCCCATCATTCATATGCGCAACTTTGCAACTATGCGACTCCGCGACTCGCAAGGTTGCACCACATCCTTCCATCCTTCGATGCAACCACGTGACCCATGCAAATTCGCGACCTCCTCGGTCGCATGGTTGCATTGGTTGCAATAGTCACACTCCTGACCCTCGTCACCCCCACATGTGCGACTATCTTATAAATAAGAGGTCACCCAGTCGCATTTTTCAAGGCTCTGTTGGTCGCACGGGAAGCTAGAAGTCCCTTTGATTCAAATTTGCGTGCACATCCAGCTCCAGTAAGTAGCAGTCCTCCCTCCTGCAATCATTGTTTCCTTCCAAGTGTCTCTGTCTGCCCCTCCTGACCTCTGGCTTATCTCTCGCACTAGGGTTTATCCTTTTTTACTTAGTGTCCCTCTCATTTCATGCTTGATAGTTTTCCCTAGCCTTTTCCCCTATGCTTGCACCTAGAAAGTGTGTTTTGTCTTAACCCTGATCCCCTCACTTTTATCAGTAAGCCTAAAATCCATCCCTTTGAGGGTGACCCTAGCCTCCCAAATCCATTTAGTGCCTTCTTTGAGCTTTTCTAAGCCTTAGTCACATGTCCCACAGCTGCGACACCATTTCCCACACGACTTTGCGACCTCCATCTAGCTGCGACTTGTGACCACCATCCGTTGTGTGACCTGCGACCAGATTTCGTGCACCACGACCTTGCGACCTCATTTGCACTGCGACCTATGATCTTAGTCACTTAGTCACATTCTTGAAATCTACGACCGTGCGACTTGCCTTCTCCGCGAACTTCCTATCACTGGCTAAGACTCCTTTTGTTTTGCAGTTTCAAATGATTTTCATGCCATCTCTCTCATCATGGGACTGTGCTTTTGACATTCCAGGTGATTTCGAGCTTGAGTTCATATCCATTTCTTCTTTCGAAGACAAAATGGGTCACCCGACTGCTAAAGTTTCTCAAGGCACCTCGGGAAGCGGGGCATGGGAGGCCAATCCAGAAGAAAAAAAACCTATCTTCAGAGACACTGCTTGCAACATAAGTAAAACCACCAAACTCTCCTGGTATATGATCTACGAGGAATTTGTTGAAAAAAATATTCCAAAAACACAGGAATAATTCGAGGTATATATCAACGTTAAGAAGTCAAAGTTACATAAAATAGCAGCACATCCCCGTGCATGGAAACCATCGAATGGATCTTGCAATGTACAAATACAGATGACTGGATGATTAGGGGTCATGATGGGGCACCCATAGCCACCATCTCTCCAACAAACATCAGCACCTACTACAGATTGTCTGAGAGGCAGCATACTTTTAACACCAAGTGGCTCTTCAGGTTCACAACTCCAATGAAAGACATCTTAAGGGATTAGTGGCAAGAACCGGAAAAATTATGGATCAGGACAGACCAGGCTTACAAGATAGAGGGGTTACATAAAGTATATCAGTTAATCACTATGATGATGTGCCAGTTATATGGCAAGGTAGACTGTGATGTCTTTTTCGGCACATGGGTCCCTCTCATGTATGTTGTCGCCGCTCAAGGAACTATTTTTAATTGGGCAAGCATCCTCTCATCATCTTTGAGGACAAACATAATTGTTTCCAAAAGCCCACCCCTCGAGCAGCCTCCAAAATTTTATATGTCGCCATACCTCCTTGATGCTATCAGTTCGAGGTGCTACTTCGAGAACTGGAGCTGCAATTGGGACACATCAGCAGCCCAACCCATCCACTACCACTACAAAGTCTTCTGGGACACAGCTTATAGAATCATGTTGGATGTAATATCTGAAACATTTATTATCCCATTATACAAACTATTTTTCGGGGAAGAATCACCTTGCATGTTACGGAGAGCCATGAAGACCGTGGTCAAAGTAGCTCATTGGTTCACCATTGATGAAGGAACAGTTGTCAGAGTGTTCGGTACTCATAAATCTCCTCGTGCCCTTCCCAAGTTCATCACGGATAGGACACTTCTATGACAGGTCTGTTACCAAATCAATGTCACATGGTCCGGATTCGAGTTCGGGTTCGACAATGATTAGGTTCGGTTTGAGTTCGAATTTTTTTATGAGGTTTGCCATTAGGTTCGTCTATATATATATATATATTAATTTAAATTGAATTATAGGATAAAATAGTAAGAAATGAACGTCAATAAACATAAAAAATGCTATCACAAACTTGAAAGCCACAAGTGTAAATTACAAGCTTAAGTTGTGACATGAAGTTATGAGTTTTGATCTGTGGACTTGGTCAATGGCTATGAGGTTCGATGAAGTTCGCCGAACCTCAAAAAAAAATTAAGGTTCGCCAAAATTCAAACCTCAAGGTTAAAGTTCTACGAACCTTGTGACATAGGACACTTCTGCGACAGGTCTGTTACCAAATGACGCAAGGTTTCTCGAAGGTTAAAGTTCATCACAGATAGGACACTTCTACGACAGGTCTGTTACCAAATGACGCAGGGTTTCTCGAAGGTTTTGAACACAGGCAAGAAGAAACCATGGCCACCTTTTCCTCTCACTATTGGGGCATACGTGGTAGAAAACTTCAAACAGGTAGAAGCAGAAGCCGAAGAGTTAGATGGGAGCCATTTCGTGACCCTGAATTACCGATCATATGATGCCGAGAAAGTCATAGCCACCCATTGCAAGAAGGGGAAATTTAGTTGGTCTTATGCCCACACCAAGAAGGACCTCAAGGATGGGATTATGAATTGTTATAACTCCAAGAGGGAAATCATCCCAAGTGAACAACAGGCTGATCTGAAAATGGGGCTCTTAGGTTTCTTATCTAATCTAAAAGAACCTATCCCACTCCCAAAGCTTGAATATTTTCCCAAGTCTTAATGATCAACCATTGCGGAGTTAACTATGTGCTTGAAAGTGTGGGTGTATGCTTGCATTTGTTTCAACTGATTATTTGCTTTAAAATCTGTTTTCTGTGCTGTAAGTTGATGTGTTGAAACTGATGTATGAATAGATGTAATAGAAAATAAAGCAGCAATAAACAATCACACAGAGATAGTAATTTAATTAGGAGTTCACCCACGACTCTTGGGCTACATCTCCGTGAGCTCTAGTTAATTCAACTAGGCTCTCTGGGATTATGGCATAAGTCTTTTTTTTTCAAGCTCTTGGCTCAGCTCATGTTGTTTTATACAGAAACAGTGGGTTCAAACACCATGTTATCCCTTGGCCCTTGAAGCTCTGGCTCTTGGCTCTGGCTCTTGGCTCTTGGTTCTGGCTCTTGGCTCTAACTCTAGCTCTTTGGCTCCTGGTTTTCGCTCTTGGCTCTGACTCTTGCTCTTTGGCTCTGGCTCTCGGCTCTTGTCTCTCCGCTCTGGATTCTTTCTACCTTCTATCAGGTTACAGCTCTCTCTGGGCTTTTCACTTGAACTCCAAGTGACTCCCTTGGCTGCCTTTTTCTTCTCCGCTGCCTCTTCCGCCTTGGCTTCACTTTCAACAATGAAAACCCCCAATAGTCAACAATAGCAACCAATAGTCTATCCTCTATCAGTATGTGGATTTTTAAGCCAAATCAGCGATGTTGGTTCATCTTCCCTCTTGGGCTCTCTGTCTTCCTATTTTAGTCTACTCGAATCCCTTCTTTGAGTGTTAGCCATCATTGCTAAACACCCCCGGGGATGAATGCCACCTATGTTATAACGGATGAGCACATTGGGCCTTCGAAATCCTTGAAATGGCCATTTTTCGTTAACACAGAGAAACGTTGCAAAACCACGAGAAATCCTCCAAAACATTGTTCACCCGGACTTGAAACATTCATGACTGCACTTTGTTTTCCTATCGGGTCCGCCCGTAAGTCGCCATCGCATGTCGGAAGGGCCTGCCCCTTTGTATTTTAGAATTGCATTAAAAACATTGAAAATCCACCATATCGGACTTGAAATAGTGTTCAACAGCGTTAATAAACCCTTTCGGGTCCGTATTTCATCGCATCGTGCTTCCCCTTTGTATTTCGTTTAATAACGACATATACGAAATTACATTGAAAAATTCTTTTCGGTGGATTTCAAAATATATATAATCCGGTTTGTATTGTCGTTGGGTCTGGCTATTGCATTGCATATATACCATATATCTCCGCTCCTCTAAAATTTGCCACCGCGATATTGCAATGTGGCAAGTCGCAATCGCAAGTTCGCACAAGCTCGAGGCCTTCCCATATAGCAGGGTCTATGTCAACGCCGATTGTGATCTGCCGATATTGGCGATCACGATATCGCATTGGCCCAGCCCCATTGCACGTTATGCCTCTGATTGCCTCCACCTGTCATCGCCGATGTGATATGCCAATCAGATCTGGATTGTTGATCGGCCGGATTCGACGGCCCCTATTCACTGTTGACTTAAGCCTCTGAAATGGCTCGATTTCATGGTTTTCTTCATGTTTTCGGGTTCCAATAATGTAATCTAAATTTTCCATAACTTCTCCTTTTGCGATGGTTTTTCCCTTTTGGGAGATTTGGAAGACGTGGAGGGTTTTTAGGACCCATTATCAAGGGATTTTTTCCTCTTTTTCCTTTGAAAAAGGGCAGCTTCATTTTTATGATAGCTTTCCCATCTGAAGTTTGTTTTCGCCCATTCAAGTTGCGTTGGATTCAGAATGAAGGGATCTCTGCTATGAGACTATTTCTGAGAGCAACCTATGACTTTCATTTTCCTCTGATTTACAAAGGACTTGTACCATTTGGCACCTTTTACCTCTTATATGAAGTCTTTTAGACTTAGAGGTTTATCCAGGATCCATTTTTGGATCATAGGCCATAGAGGACAAGCTCCTTGACTATTCCCAGAAGGACGTAAGCCTCAAAGAAAGAGCTTCAACCGTGAAGAAACAACGGCACGAAAGACCAAAGGGATCCAAGGAATCAGGGAAACGCAAAGGAAAAGAGGTTGAAGAACCCCTAAGCAACAACGAGGAAGAGGAAGTTACGCACATACAAATAAATTCCAAATTGGCAAGGAAGAAGCGAGATCTCAAGAGGCAAAGAGAACTGGAAAGAAAACAATCGCAGGACTCTGGTGACCAGAGCCAGAATGAGAAAAGGAGAAAACAAGAAGAAGAGAAAAGGCGACAGGAAGAAGAAAAGAAAGCACAAGACGAGATAGAGAGAAAAAATAAAGAAGAAGTTGAAAAACAAGCAGAGGAAGCTAAAAGGAGAAAACAAGAGAAGCACAAAAGATTAGAACAAGAGCTAAAGAACATGGAAGAGGAACTAGAGAGGCAATAGGCACTAGTAGAGGAAGAAAAGAGGCAGCGGGAAGAAGAGCTTAGGATGGATAAGGAAAAGGAAACCAAGAAAAATGAACAAGGGGAGACAAGAAAAGCAGTTGACTTCAACTCAGGACAAGGTGAGCTTCCTCCCTTAGATGTACCTCTCGCTACTCCCCTCATTGGTGGACACCTTCCCCTCCAAGAGCTGGGCATCTCGAAAAATCAAGACGAGGAGGTCTTAGATCTAACCAAAACCACATTTGATGAAATAAACCTAAAAATTATATAGGAGAGGAAGAAGTATTGCAGCAGGAACCCAGCTGACCCATTGTCAATAACTACAGCAATGGATATCGTGCCCAATATCACGAAAAATCCTCAAATGATCACCCTTGTCGAAATAGCTTTCGTGGCTGCCATATAACACAACATAGCTCGAATGAGTAAACAAATTGTAGACTTGCAAAAAAGGCTATATGCATCCGAGCAAAGGCCCACAATGGAAGAACAAGAGAAGAAAAGGATGGAGGAGGAGAACGCGACACTCCACTTATTTCACACAAGCTCAACAGAATTCCAAGCGGTAATCGCATCAAAAACAGAGACCATGGTAGTAGTTTATGAGGAAATCGCAAAACTACACCACACTATAGCACCCATCGGGGCCATTCAGACTCACTCAAAAGAGAGGATCACCATGCTCAAAGAAGCCATGACCACTTTGGATAGAATACACAAATGGTCTGAAAAGTATCCCGAAGCACCAACAGTGGTCCCTAGGAAAGATTGGATCGCTATGCAAAATACTAGGGTCCAACTTTGTATCAAAGTTCAGTCCAGAGAAAAATTAGCCAAAGATGCGGAGAGGGTGTTAGCCTCCTACAGACAGTTGTTCAGTAGCTTGGAATCAGTGATCCAACTACATGGGGACCCCTCTATAAGAGAGATTGGACAGGTAAAAAATCAGGAGGAGATCAACAATGAAGTACAGGCATTTGTAGAGACATATAGACAAGTATCCCGTACGGGAGATATGCCAATCACCAGAGAAAATATCAAGCGTTATGTAGTAGAACCAGTGAGGCTCTACACCAAGTTGGGTACCCTGAATAATCATGTGCATGCCAAACGGAACACCCTCCTCCCGGATGCACTTGAGTGCTTACATTGACATGATGAAGGCCAACCACAGATCTCTCCTATTGTGGAAGAATACAACATATGGTGCACTTATCTAACAGAAAAGCTCGGGCTCAACATTCTGGAACTTGCCATCAGTAGATTAGTCATTTAGGTTGATAGCCATTTTTGTGACACTGTGTACTATAGTAGCACAGAATTCCCTGTGAATGTGAAAGGTCATGTAGAATGCCAAGATTCATCTGATATATGAAAGGTCATGAGGTAGCCCAAGAGTCAAGGGTAGACCAAGGGTCACTTTTATCCTATAAATATAACCTCATGCCTCATTTGTAAAGGCTTTTTGTTGAGGACTATTTTGGAAATACATATATATATTACTTGAGAGAATTCATGTCCTTCTAATTAATACAAGAGTTGATTGTATGTCTTCACTATTGGATTCTTGAAATCTCTTTGTGCTTGTGCCATGAGTATTTTCTTCAATTGACGGATAGAATGTTCCTGAAAGTTATTTGATGTGCGGTCTTCTCATATGCTATTTCATACTTCAAATATGGTTTTGCTACGTATGAATGGAATTTGGCTTACTAACTCTATGCTTATTTCGGTGAACTATTTCTTTTGGTATTAGTATAATATGTCTTGACTGCACAGTTATGTACGCTTATAAATGGTTGATTGTTGTGAACTGATTTGCAATCGTTAAGCATTATCTATCTAATATACATAAGTCTTATCTAAAGTCTTGCTAACAGTAACTTTATATAAGGTTGTGTTATTTACATTTTGGCTATTCATGGTATATATGGTATAGGATATTTTTCAATTATTCTCTTGTGTTTATTAAAGTTCATACATTCGATTAAGTTCATATCCCACCTCTGTCTGAAGCTAGCTCTACAAAACTAAATGACAATCGGGCCTACATACCGGAAGGGATCCCTAGTACACACGGTGCAGGCTCTAGTTGGGAACCTACACCGGGGCAATCCCCTTGACTATTGGTGTAAAATTTCAGCCCATCAACAGAACGATAATCTTAAAAATTGGTGGCAAGAGAAGAGAAAATTTCGCCAAATACTGATGGTATCTATAAAACCAAGGCGTCAAAGAAATTGTACCAATATTTAATGGCCATGTGTTGTAGGCCATATGGACATAAGAAGGCAGAATTTTTTTATGAAGGGTGGGTCTCTATGGTACACCCAAGTGCCACCAAGGGAAACATTTTCAATCGATCTGACCTCATAGCTCAGCGACTGCATAAATGTGTTGCAAAGCCAAAGACCGTGGCACAAGGCGAGCAACTGTAGTTTTATATGTCATCCTATTTTCTAGATGGAATATGTGCTAAAAATGAATTCCTAAGTTTGGAGTGGAAGTGGACTAATGCTAAGGAAAAACCTCATGTCCACATATACTGCAAAATATTGTGGGAAACTAGCCACAGGGGGATGTACAAAAGGATAACAAAGCATTTCATCATCGTATTATATTAGACGATATTTGGCATAGAGGCACCCTGCATGACAGATAAGTCCATGGAGTCCATAGCATATGTCGCAAACTGGTTTGCATCACCCCAAGGAACATTCATCATAGTATTTTGTTTGGTCCCTATAATACTAGTGATTACCCCATTATTGTTGTAGTTGTACCCCTTATTAATATTGTTGTGCCCCTATTGTCCCCATATTGTTATTATTGTACCCCATAGAATCCCTCTATTGTTATTTTTGTGGTTTTATATTATTATTGTTAGGTCGGCTGGGTTATATTGTGACTCCTTAGACTCCATATAATAGAAAAGGAGGTTTTATCATTTGTATCATCCAAGAATTGTTCATTTATGTAATGTAAAGGAGGTTGCCCCCTCGAAGAGGCTAAATTCTAAGGTGTTGATCTATCTTTTCTATCTTTCTTGAAGTTGGTTTCATAACATATTTGGAGCATATAAGAGTCCAAATCGCATGCCATTGTTTGTGATAGATAAAGTGGTTATGTAGGATGTTGGTTACCTACTGTGCACAAGGTTTTCAAGATCATTGCAGAAATTGAAGAAGTCTCCATGGCCCATTTTCCCTCTACAAATAGTATCATATAGCCTTAAGAGCTTGAAGCTAGTAGATGCAAAATTATAGAACTAGAGCGACTCAAGTTCAGCGAGATGAGATATCACCAGTATGATATAGGAGGTATATGCATTAAAAATAGCACAAAGATTATTTGGACGTGGCCATACACCTCAGAATCTTGGTCAGAATATATGTAGATGTAGGTCCTTCAAACCAAGCAACTATTCCAAAAGAGCCAAAGTGAGGGAACCAAGAAGAGATGAACATGTAGGATAAAATTGAGCTATAGAGGAAATGGGAGCAAGAAGCAGAGGAAGAGAGAATAAATCATTTTATGGTGGATAAAGACACCAAAGGGGTAGTTGAAAAGGAGGAGAAGGAAAGAGCATGAAAAAGATAGAACAAAGAAACAAGAAGAAGAAAAAATGTAGAAGGAAGAAGAAGGGAAGCTCAAACGAGAGGCCATGCAAAGGGAGAAAAAAGAACAAGAGAAAATTAAAGAGAAGGAAGCTCTCAAGAAACAACAAGAGGAATCCCTAGAGAAGAAAAATGAGGAATAAAAACAAAGTAGATTGCAACTTGAGGAATAGAAGAGGAAGAAACGGGAAGAGGAAGAATTGATGAAGAAACTAGAAGTATAACTTTTCACTCAATATATAGATGATGATCAAGAAGAGGAGAATAAAGCAATAGAGACTAAGCCAATTATATATTCTCTGAATAGTCTTCCTCCAACTCCTTTGACAGGTGGCCATCTTCCTCTGAATTAAATGGGGATTCCGCCTTTAGGTGAAGACTAAATTTTGGACATATTTAATTTCACATTTCATAAACTGAAGGAAAAAATAATTTAAGAAAGGAGAAAGTACTTTCCAAATGATCCATAATGACTAGTCTCTATTAATACGGAAATAGTTATTGTTTCAAACACCAAGGGCAATACACACGAAATTGCTTCAGCAGGTGCAACCTTTGCAATAGCCACTGAAAAGAACATTTTTTATCTTACTCACAAGAAAGAATTGGCTGATGCAAAGCAAAATATTGAGCATCTCCTCACTAAAAATCATAGGGTTCTTCCATAGGTTATGGCAAAGAAGGCCTACAATTAGCTATACTTGAAGAACTTAAGTAGTTGGAAGACATGACAAAATAGGTTTATGAACAGATGATCATCTTGCACAAGGAAATGGTGCCTATGTATGAAATCCAAAAGGAATTACAGGATAAACTAAGGATTGCAAGATTGGTTCACATGGTTGTAGATATGAACTAAGAATGGAGTGCCAAGTACCTAAATGCACCAACAATGTTGGCTAGGAAAGGAAGAGTCGACGATCAAATGGAAACATTAGAGACAAAGATATATATGCAAGCTTACGGTTAACTCAACAACCAAATAGTCAACACTACGTCTGCGTACATGAAATTTCATTCTAGATTGGAAGCTTTATTTTGAGTGCACAGGATACCCTTAGTAGGTGCACCCAGAGAGGTGAAGCATAGAGATGCCATCAGACAAGAGATGAAGAAGTTTTGGCACATCACAATACATGCAGATACCTAAGATGAATTAGAAGTAACCAAGGAGATCGTTCTACAATATGTCGTCGAACCGGTTAAGTTGCACATGAAGTTGACTATATTGTGGAACAATATACAAGTGGGCTCTAAAAAGATATTACCAGATGCTTTAGAAGGCAGGATGAGGTACAATCCAAAGCTACCACTCAAGGTAAAAAGCATAGAAGTCAAGTACAAAGCTTAGTACCAGTACATCACAAAGGAGCTCCATGTCATAGTGGTTGAATTACAATTTCCTCAAATTGTAGCATAAATATGTTTTAGTTTCTCTTTCATGAATTTTAGCCACAAATTTGTAAAAAAAGGATAATTTTTTTAATTAGAAAATAGAGATAAAATGGAAAGCCATGTAGACGTTGAAAAGCCACCAAAATATCCAAAGGTCACTTGGAAGTTGAAGAGTCATGAGGGAGCTCAAGAGTCACATGGAAGGTGAAAGGTCACCACATTTGTTATATAGATCCTCATAGCACAAGCAAAGAGACTTTTAGCCTTGTCTTCTCTAGTTAGCATATGAGATGGAGACTGTTCTTTTAAGAAGGGAGTTGTGGCTTCCATGTTCAACTATTGGAACAAGTGAAATATATTTTTAAGGGTGCATCATAATTCTTCTACATAATCATCAGAATCTAATAGAGTCGGACATCCTTTTCTTGCATGTATGAAACTTATTTTAGGACTATTCTTATAATGGTTATGGTATGTGCTTGTGTTTAGATGTATTGAAGAAATGAACTATTTCATTATCTTTAGTACAAATCTTAATGAAAATGTATGTACTTATGCTTTCATGATTGTGCTTGATTGAAAATTATTTTCCAATTAAGTAATGATTCTTTCTCTACATGTTTCTTTATTAGAATAGTACTAAAAGTGTTCTTATATAGGCTCATGTTATTTACCTTGTTTGTGGAAGTAATTTTATGCACATTATGTTTGCGCACTTCACAAAGCTAATTTACTTGCATGTCTCAGAAGTGATTATGGTTTCTCTCATATGTTATTGATTTTGTAACAGCCTCCTCCCACATCCACCCAAGTAACCATGCCAACCGGGGTAAACATGAGATGAGAGGCTATTGTGATTAGATTCAACCTCCTAGATGACCTTAAGGAAGTGGAATCGACGAAACATCACACACAGTAATCCAACATCATCAACAGAACCCTCGGGAGACAAGTCATCCACTCAGACGGCTTGTCCCTAGGTCCCACTGTTGTTCTGGACCTCTTAGGCCATAGTCGCTCTCATGCTATGGGAAAGGGAGTGGTCAGAGACCTAAAGTCACTCTCATAGGAATGCATTCCAATGAAAGTGAACCAAACTCACCAGTTATGTGCCAGCAACCCCAAGATTTAAGCCATTTTTTCAGGCCTAAAGCCCAGGTCACTACCCAGAAAGGAATGAAAGCTCAGAATCAAGTAAAGTATAGGGAAAAATGTTACAAAAGTAAATAGTTGATCAAAACTTTAACCAGACCCCTACTAGCCATGACAAGCATTTCATCAAACATATTTTCAACATGTAACCTACCTGTGTAAATAGCATAATTAAGTGTAGGGATCTCATACTTATCTGAGAATCTCCATGAACCATTTTTTCCTCATGTCATTTGCTTCCTTATCACTTATTAAGTCATAGATACTATATCCATTCAAATACAAGTAAAAACATGGTGAGAGCCATACATAGTTGTTGTCACAAAATATACATCTAACCAGCATAATAGGAACAAAATTACAATGAACATATCAGCTATCAAATATATCTATATATATCTATCAATGGAATGAATTTCTCATTAATCAATGCAATGAACATACCGGTGATGGAACTACCACGTTCCACCCGACCATAGATTGGTTGACCCAAGTCTCTCTTCAACCAATCACTCTCGTGACATATTCCAAGCATGAATGTGGGACTCACAGAACACATCAAAAACACCAATCAATTTTGATGCCACTGGAGTTCTCCTCCTACACTGTGACGAATTTGAGTGCCTCCTAGTTTCTCAGGCTTTACCGTGCATCTGCAGTCTGATCCAAGGACATGCTCTCCAGGATTTACCATGCATCCCATCCTAAAATCACTAGCCCAATGGAGAGAAAATCCACCTCTTGGTTTTACCATATATCCCACCATTCACCGGCAAGGATTCCTAGGCCCACCGAAGCACACAATTTGTATTTACTGCAACCCATATCCTGGTTTAGGGGCTACTAGGCCAGTGGATTTGTGCATCCTCAGTCTAGTTTAGGGACCACTACCACCATGTGTTTATCAATTCGGAGATCCACCCCACTCAGCTTTGAATCCAATCCATCCATCCCACACAAACCGCAGGAGAGAACCCATCTCATCAAAGCTATCAGGAAATGGCAAGGCTAGGCTGAAAATACAGTCACACCCGGAAAATCCCATGCCATGGTAGAAAAGAAACACATGCAATCCCATGCATGACAAATCTAGCAAGGAAAATACACATGCAAGTCGATACCTACAATGAATCTTGTTGTAGTTGCTCGATCCCACCTTTCCCTACTTGATATTTTCTTCCTCTTGCGTTATTTGCATTTCTTGCTCCAATGCCAAAGTGCTCCAAGAAAACTCTAAGTGTCGAAGAGTATGAGAGAGAGAGAGAGAGAATAATGAAAGAGCTCCAAAGCTAAACTGACAAAAGGTTACCAACTGATACTCATAAGCCTTTTTATGAATGAGGCCTCTATTTTCTTCATTTTCCATTATTTTCCTTCATTTTCCTCATCACATGCAACCTGTGAAATTTCACATCCTTTTTCTCCTAATTTCCATTATTTTCATAGATAATTGTGCCAAAAATGCCATTTTTCCTCTTTAATGCCTTTGCAAATTTCCCTAGCCATAAACAACCAAATGAACACCCCCTATGATTTCTTGCCCAACATTTAGCTGGGAATAAGTGTCCCATTCGTCTGTGGTTATTGCTTTTAACTTTTATTACATGGAATGATCACCAGGGTTGTTACAGATTTTCACCACAGAAAATCATAAACTCAACAAAATGGCAGTTGGGCCATCATTACAGATGGGACTCCCACTCCAAATAGTGTAAAGTCTAATTGGTACTTTATACCAAGGAGATCACCTAGTGTTGGTGGAATTTCTAGCACCATCAACATAAGGTAAAAAAATACCATATACATGGCTAAAAGATGTGGCAAATACTATTTTCCAAACTCAAAAAGGTCACTATGAATTCAAGGTGATGTCTTTTGGGTTAACCAATGCCCTTGCCACCTTATAGGAAACTGTGAATGAACTTTTTAAACTCTACCTAAGAAATTTTATACTAGCATTTTTTTTATGATATTCTTATCTACAGTAAGACATGGAAGGAACATCTTAAGCATTTGGAAAAATTACTTTCACTCCTAGAGGAAAATCAATTCAATACAAAAATATCAAAATGTATCTTTAGTAAGGAAGAAGTAAAATATCTTGGTCATGTCATATCCAAGGAAGGAGTTAAAGTGGATCCTAATAAAATCGAATAAATCATGGAGTGTTCAACACCAAACAACATATCAAAACTAAGAGGGTTCCTATGATTAATAGGATATTACTAAAGATCTATCAAGAACTATGCCTAGTTGACAACACCACTATCGAACTTATTGAAAAAAAAAATTCCTTCCATTGTAGTAATAAGGTATGATCCGGATTAGATCATTACACTGTTTTTCATCCATATTGATGAATTCAGAGTGGAAAAAGTGGAGGAATCAGCTCACAAGACCATTTTTACCAGTGGGGCCCAGTTTGGCAAATTGGGATTTGAAACCTTCTATGAGCATTTTTAAGCATCAAATGAATCTTTTTTTTTTAGGGGGTGGGGGGGTGGTGGGAGGGGAAGGTTGGGGGCTTTCATGATTTTGTGTGACACTTTTTTTTCTTATTCTACACTCAGAATCATTTCCAATGGTGCAAGAATGACCTCAATCAAAGTTGGTATGCAAAAGTGATGCCATTAGGAAGTTGACTTTCATGTTTTTAACCACCATAATTCAAGAGGATGTCATGTTACTCCCCATAATTTATGGAAAGGGGGATATCCACGTGATTATGATGAAGAAAACTCTAGATAAGTCCATATTGTAACTCCAGTTAAGGTTTGAGGGAGTCAAACCTAACCACTAGTAGGTTATCGGGTTGTGTTATAACTGGGCCACTAAGAGGAAAAGGGGTTATATTCTTTTCAAGTGCAGTTGTTCCACAAATGAGAAGAGTATTTGAGAGGGATCGAAAGAGCGGAAACTAAGAGGATTTATGCATTATAGTTACCATGGGCCATAGGCCTTAATACTTTGTACTTGCAATTGTTTCCTATTTAGAGAAAGAGAACAAAGTGACCTAGCCTTCCAGCTAGGTTTTATCCCGAACGGGTTTCCCAAGTTTATATCTTATGTCAAATTGCGGTTTGTTATTTTTTATTTCATTGTTATCTATTTTCTGCATAAATTTTAATTTTCATGTATACATAATAAAGTGTTGACACCTAATCTTTGGGATTAGGAATCCTATTTAAATAATTGTAAATAGAAAAATAAAAGAATTTTGAATATGAAGAGACATTGGGAGATGAAACCCAATAGTCTCCCTCTCCTTGTATATAGTCATATTCTATCTTAATGCAAAAACACAACTTCATTCAAAGTTACTCCTGGCCTGACATGGTATCAGATCACAGGTCCCAAATTATCCTTTTGTGTTGTAACTCGTGCAGAACTTTGCCATTATTCTCTCTCAAATCTCCATCCATTCTCTATCACTATACTTTATCCCTATGTGTTCCATCTATCTCTGCGTTAATTCCAAAATATGCATTAACGGTGGCATGCATTGAATCATTGCATTCATTTTGTTGAATGCATTGGTTGTTTTAATTCTGGTCAAAACCCTTGTGAGCTTGTGTATCCCAATGTGGAACCCAATGTGAAACAAAAATGTGGTGAAGCTAACTTGTGAAGTGAACCTGCGAATAGTCGTTGAGGAAATCCTAGCGTGCATTGAGCATAGCTGTTCAAATCTTGAAGTCATTGAAGCCATAGAAACTTGCATCAATTTTGGAAGTCATTGAATGGTGTGCTAGCACTGTTCCATTATGTTGTGAGTTGTTTTCTTAATGGCGGTGCGTTGAAGTGAATACTATTCAAGCTGATTTGTTAAAGAATTAACTTGGTATGATACAAGTTATTTTTTCGATGGTTGTGTGCATTGGTGCGAGCACCATATAATTATGTGCGTTGAATTCCTTTTCACCATACATATTTTCTATATGTTGAAGCTATATTCATTAAAAGGATCACCATACATTTATTTATTAAAAGGAGCACCATATATTTATTTATTAAAAGGAGCATCATAAGTTGAAGCCATGATTTGTGCATTATGATTGGAATTCTTTTTATGAAGTGCATTATAGTTTGAATGACATGGCTTGACATACTTAATATACAGTAATGATTAATATATGGTTTGAGTAGTGATATTATATGGGGTATATTATATGAGTGGTAATAGTATATGGTGGAGAACCCTTATATGCATAGCAAAGAGTGAAGTTTTTTTTCGAAAGTAGATAGTTTTTTTTAGAATGCATTCACTTATCTCTATAGTTGGAGTGGTTCTCTCCGCAAAAGAAAACTATCATGAGTGGTCAGAAACCAAGTCCGCTCATTATGTTGTGTCACATGGCGACTTTGGAGTAACTAAAGACTTATTCAATGCTTCACTTGCTTCATGGAAATATGCTTGGTTGCTTGATTCAAGAGAAACTTTCCACATGACTTGTAGAAGATATTTCTTTGAAGAATTCACTAATAATGTTGATGGAGTAGTATACTTTGCAAACAAATCAAAACTCAAGCCATCAGGGCTTGGAACCATCAGGCTCAAACTGTCTAGTCTTCCAGACTTTCTTCTACATGATGTTCTATAACTCCCAGAGTTGAGGAGAAACTTGTTATCTTTGGCCCTGTTATCACTCAGGTTGTCCCTAGGCTCCTATTAGGGATACGGCCGAGGTAACCACAAACCAATCTTCTGATTGCAGGTTCTAGCCCACCTGCAATCGAAGAGGGCTCTCTCCTTTAGATCCAACCTCAGTTGATCTAGATTCAACCTTAGTTGATGATTTTAGGCTATCTTTCTGACTTCAAGGGAATGTTGACTGTGATTGGGAGGAAGGTAGGATTCTCGAGTAAAGAGGCACAGTAAAGTGTTATAAGTTTTGAACCATTGGGCATGGAGTCACAGATTGGGGCATGCGAGCGTTTTCTTGGTCACAAGGGGATACGGAGCGGGATAGTAACGCAGGATACAACATTCAAGCTGCTGAAAGTATAGAGTGAACATCAGGGATGAAAGGAAAAAGAGAATCATTTCATCATGCTGACATAGGGGAGAAACGGATGAGTGGGATCCCGGAGCAGTTAAGGATTCCAAAGACATGCACCCATATACGAAAGAAACAGTGTAAACTAGAGCAGTTAAGAATTCTAGCTCATGACCGTTTCAGAAGAAAACATCGAAAAGTGCAGAAATTGAACTTAAGGTGTACTTAAACAAATCTTAAGCTATTCTTTTTTCCTGCAACTTAGAATGGCGGAAAGATGATAAAAACATAAAATAAACAGGGAGAAAGAACACTTATTGGATCATGCAGAGACACAGGAATTCCGTGATTCATTCCTTGCGCCAAGAGAAAAAACAGCAAGTTGTTTCGCAAATCCCATGCTTATTCAACAAGTTCTTTTGCATTATGAAAATATGACAGTTACAGTGCGAGTCTTACTCACGAGAAAATTGCTGGAAAAGAAACCCTGACCAACAACTACTACTACCAACCAACC
>APFE030022923.1:168975-195124 GCA_000404065.3 Pinus taeda
ACAACTTGCCTCTATAAACTTGGAAACCAATTCATTCATTTATTTTTTACCCTTTTCATGAATGAATCTTCTAGAAGAGTTACATAAGGGTAAAAGTGTCTAAAAAGTACCATAATTACATCAAAGAGAATCATCATTCACCTCAAAAAGTCAAACTGAGTCAAATCTACGTTTTTTGGGCTGTACAGTGCATTTCTGGACAATTCTGCCTGACGGGTCGCGCCCCCTGCCTGACGGGTCGTGCCCGTTTGGAGCCATGTTTGGGGCACTTGCAGGTGGAAAAATTGAGCAAAAGTGGGCTTTTTGGAAAGGTCTATGAGTTTACTTTCCCACCCAACTGGAATTTTTGAATTTGGAGTTCATTTGCCCTGTCAAAAATCAATTCTCCCAAGACAGCCTTCTGCAGTTCAAAAAAGTGGCAGAAAGTCAAATTTTGCATATTTTTTTACTTTTTGGAGGCCCAAAACTTCACCAAATCTCTAGTCCTTTGATGAGCATGTGTAACTTTGCATGAAAAATCTAGAAATGCTGAGTTTTTGCAAAATGGAGTTGTCGGGATGAAGGGTCTCACAGGGGGTGAGACCCATTAATGAGCAAAAACCTATAAATTGCCTAAAAAAACCAAAATTTACCCAAAATGCTCAAAATTTCTTGGGATTTGTGCTGTGGTTGAGCTAATTAGTGCTATTCTCCTTCAAGGAAGCCTTGGCCAAGATACGGAGGGGATCGGGCCTCTTTCTCCGTTTTAATGCCTTTGCCAACCGCCTTTGAAGCACCTTCATCTTTGCTTTGCACACGTGCATCCGCGCCCAATAATGATTTTTCATGTTCCTCAGCAGTTTTTTATCTTGATTGGCCTTAGCCAACAGCCTTTTCAAATGAGCATTGTCCCAATAAGCATAGATTCTCGATTATGGTCTCAAGTCACGGGTCTCCTACGAGCCAATTCCCGGTCTTCACGAATCTCTGCAGCTCATATAGCTTGTGCTCATCCTCCACTGTTTGTTTCGCTGTTTCCAAATAGTTAATTATCCATTTTTCCATCAACAATTTCGTGTGCAGCGACTCATTCTCGGTCCTTTGCTCTCGGATGATATCCTTGAGCTCTGTGCTAGGAGAACCGGCGTCAAGATCAATAACTGGATCACCTGACAATCTCTCCTCAATCATGGGCTGCTTACCCCTCTCTGATACCTGTGCTGCTGTCGGAAACGAGGCCCCTTCCACCTGGTGTGGAGATAACACTCGCGGTGCTGATGAAGAAGGTGAAACCCCTTCCACCTGGCGTGGAGAAAGTACTCGTCGAGCTGCTGCAAATAAGGCCCTTGGGCCTTTCTGATAGGTGACCAGAGGTGAGGAGCTTACATGTCTAGTGACAGGGATGTCATGCTGATGTGATGGTCCTCCCTCCTCCTGAACAACCTCAGGATGTGGCGGTGATGGTACTGTGAAAAACTCACGAGAGATGAACTCCTCCCATGAGATGCCCTATTGAGTCAACTGATGCAATACTACTAGCTGAATCAAACCATAATTATGAAGGCTCCTGTACTGCTGTGCCAGGGTCTTCCTCTGCAACATGGGCACCATCTTCTGAATGTTCTGAAAGAAGAAAACCGGGATGTTCATCATCCTCACTCGGGTGAAGTGCATCAAGAGGCGAATATGATATGAGTACACCTGTGAAAATCTGCCCTCACAAGTAAAATAGTGCATAATGAGCCTCATCATGGGAGCATACTCGCTTCTGAGAAACCTGAATGGAAACACACCTGCCAGATGTCTCATGAATGGTGGCCGGACATAAGTCTCAAAGTGAACACTATCTAACATCTTGCGCTTATTCCACACCTCACCAACATTAGGTATCCCTGTAGCCTGTGAGATCACCTCAGGTGTCAATGTAAAGTTTACCCCTGCAAGGTTGACATGTCCATCATGCAAGTGTAAAACAAAAAGGCGGGCCAACTCTCGGTGGTGCTGAATCCGAGAGATCCTCTCGCAAAATTCGTAGCAAGACATGTACTGGAAACATGATATTGCCATAGGACAAGCTTGTAACTCTGTCAAAGAGGTGGGCTCCTCTCGCTTATGATGTCCACCCTTACCACCCTTACGAGGCCTCCTCTATACCTCCATCTCTGAAGCTGATGATTGGTCATCACTTTGCTCATAAGTTTCGGTTTCTGACATAGTTTAGGAGCAAAGTGGACAAACTGTACTGCTGTTTCTGCCTGTAAAAAGTGTTGAATTCTATGTTGTTTCAAGGGGACAAGGACACGAGGGAAATGTTAGGGGAGGGACCTTTTTACAAGGAATTCGGAATATAGGAATATAACAAGGAATTTAAGGAAAATATTGCAAACAATTATTGCATTTAGGAAAACATATTTATAATCAGGAATATTGGGAAATCATTTGCAAAAATCATTGCATATGGGAATACATGTATAGAAAGTAAACATATGGGAATATGAATACATGCATTAACAGGGGAAGATAGGGAAAATTTACAAAACTCTTTACATATTCACCAACAATTTCTTGTGGTTACACATGCATATGGTGTAGCAAGATAAGGCTTTGAGTTTTTTTTTTTATTCTTTGGGAGAGGGGTAGGGTTTGCATTTTTAGTGATTAGGGAGAGGGGAGGGTTTGCATTTTATTTATAAAATAGTATGGGAAAATAGATATAAATACAAATGTGAGTGGAAAGGGGAAGGAGGGAAACAATTACAAAGGGAAAAAACCTTGAAACAACACAAACCCTAGCACATTTTCACCATTAATACTGCAATCATATGAAGGGGTTTCTCTTGCACAATTTTGATCATTAAAACATGTTCATAATATCCACCAATCGTAACCAGCAACCATTCCAAGATTAAGGAACCTACCTCAAGCGATTTGATGGCTTGGAGGGTGTTTGAGCAAATTTGAAATAAGATTGCAGGGAGACAGCTTGACGGGTCGCGCGCGCCTGACGGGTCGCGCACGCCTGAAGGGTCACGCCCGTTGTAAAATCGCACTGTGGGAAACCCTCTGATGGGTCACGCGCCTCTGACGGGTCGCGCACCTGGCCTGACGGGTCGCGCCCCTGACCAACGCCCGAACTTGCTCTGTTTTCGCTCCTTTCACTCAATCACTCTCTCAAACTTCTCTTGCAAGTGTCTAGGATGCACAATGAGAGTGATAGGAGGGAGATTGGGTTTTTATAAGTTTCATTTGAAAAAATTTCATGCTCAACCCACTTTCTAATGTTTCTCTTTGACACTTTATAAAACTGACTTTTTGGTTTCTTTTGTTCTGAAATTGACTCATTTTGTGCTTTGGCTTGATTCTTTTTGCAGGTAGATCATCTGAGGGATCTTGGCAAGGGGACCAGGGTTGCATTTTGTTCGCTGAATACTTTTGAAATTTCATCACTTTTTACAAATATTTGAAAAATGACCTTGGCTTTAAAAACAGAGTTTTTAAATCCAAGGTGAAGATTAACTGTACCAGATAAAAATTTAGAAGAAACATTTTACAATCATCCCTCTGGCTCACTGAACACTCATTGAATTTCAAACACATGACCTTGTAACATTTTTGACCAAAACCCTAGACCTAGGAAATTGACCTCAAGAGAAGACAAGACAAGCTTGAAAGAGCTTAATGACTGAAATGACCTGAACCAGCAATACCAAGAGGGGTATAAACACATCAGCTCCTCCATCAAGGTTATGGCATGCCTAACGGGATGCAAAAATTGACACTGATTAGACACCTACCTATGCAAATGCAAAGAGTTTTGATCGCTGATGGAGGGCTCAAGACCGACTCTAACAGTCCCAACTAGAAGGATTTGTTGTGAAGGGTCAGAAACACAAAGTATGCAAGCTTGTAAAATCCTTGTATGGCCTCAATCAAGCACCACGAACTTGGTATGATAAATTAACTGAGCATCTTCTGAAACTCAATTTAAAACATTATGACCTTGATGATGCAACTTTATTTGACAAGCAAGTTGGAAAAATAGTTGTATATCGTGTGGTGTATGTAGATGATCTTCTGATGACAGGGAGCAATGAGAACTACATTGAATCCATAAAGAAATAATTGGGGAAAGGTTTTGAAATGAAATATTTGGGCTATGTTCACTACTATCTTGGTATTGAAGTAACTCAACATCCAAATTTTATATTCCTCTCTCAGAATAAGTACATTGGAGATCTATTAAACAGGTTTGGCATGGCTGAGTGCAATCCTTTGACTACGCCAATGGAACAGAACTTAAAGATCACATCCACTGAAGGAAAAGAATTTGAGGATGCAACAAAGTATAGACAACTCATAGCAAGTCTCAAGCACTTGACTACTACCATAACAAACATTTCATTTTTTGTTGGAATCCTCTTGAATATTATGCAAAAGCATTGTGAGGGTCCTTGGTCTACTACAAAAAGAGTTCTAAAGTACTTGAAGGGAACTTAGGACTTTGGGTACTTCAACTTGATTGGATACTCTGATCCAGATTTTGATGGAGATAAATAAATTGGGGTATCTACTTCAGGTTATGCTATGAGTCTTGGATGAGGAGTTGTCTCCTGGAGGTCACGCAAACAATCAGTTCCATTAGATTCCACAACTGAGGCAGAATATGTGGCAGCAACTGAAGCAACGAAGGAAATTGTGTGGCTCGAGAAAATTCTGGAAGATTTACAGAAGAAACAAGTGCATTAAACTCCTCTTTTAATTAACAATACTTTTGTAATAAAGTTGGCCAAGAACCCAAAGTTCCATTATCGAACAAAACACATCAATACAAAATACCATCTGATTCAACATCATGTTAAGGCTAAAACAATCCACCTACGACATTGTTCCACAAATGAGCATATTGCAGACATCTTCACAAAAATGCTTGGAAGGGAAAAGTTTCAAAGATTCAGAATGATGTTTGGACTCACCAACATCTCTTCAGATTAAGGGGGGGAGTGTTGACACCTAATCTTTGGGATTAGGAAACCTATGTAAATATTTCTAAATAGCAAAATAACAGAAGTTGGAAGACGAAGAGGCATTGGGAGATGAAACCCAATAGTCTCCCTCTCCTTGTATATAGTCATATTCTATCTTAATGCAAAAACACAACAATTCATTCGGAGTTACTCTTGGCCTGACATAAAAATTAATCTGCATATCCAAAAATCTAAAGAGGAATAAACCCTAATAATGTAGATTTCCATATTTTTAAGTATAATTTATCAGATTTGTTGTGATGAACTATCCAATGGAATATCCACAATATTTTATGGACCATATTGGTGTCATAATAGGATTCCTTGGGTGTATTCTGGATATTTGTAGGGCATCTAGATTGGCAAAGCCAAAATTCATGAAACCCTAGTCATGACCGACAAATCTATGGATAACTTGCATGATCCTATAGAGGAGAGGTTTTCATAGCTAGAAAGACAAGTTACACATATAGGTTGTAACATGAATATCCTCATGTCATCCCTGAGCAATAAGCTTGGGATATTCAGAAAATATGGGGTTTCTAATGTAGAGGACATATCATAGAGGATAAATGGAGACCAGGAAGAAACAGAGAACGAGCCCAAGAAAGCACCTGAAAGAGATCAACCCAGTTTGAGTGCCATGAACCATTAAAAATCCCTATTCAAAATGGAATCAAAGGTTGATATCAATGCTCATAAGTTGAATCACTTGTTGTAGAAATTATAAGTTTATTTCAGTGTTCATCATATAGAGGAAGAACATAATATTTTATTTGTGTGGTTGAAACTAGAGGGCCGTGCACTGACCTAGTAGTAAATCCACAAGGAGACATTAAGGTTGGGGGGAGATCCTCCACTGACTAAGTGAGAGGATTTTAAAACCCTCATAAAATAATAATTTTACCCTATCAAGTATGTATAAGACTAGTGGATTCGGTGGCACTACTTCAAGAAAAAGCAAGTACACCATAGAATTTAGAAAGATGGCCATAATGTTGGGTATCTCCCCAAAGAACCCAGACTTACTCCTCATGTATATGGGGACTCTACACAACCATTTATGAAAGCAACTAATGATGTTCAAGCCCAAATCGATGGATGAGGCTTATGTACAGACATGGTACCTAGAAAACATTGGTATGGAGAAAGGGAAATCAAGTGGATTTAAGCAAAAGGAGAAACGTGATGCTTTTAAGGAGGGGAAGAAGAAGTGGAAGGGGGGAAATACAAAAAAAAAAATGGGAGCAACAACACACTAGTGCACAGATCCCAGCAACTACTGTAACCACTGCAACATGATGGTCATATAGAGGAGAAGTGTTGGAAGATGCATCTGGAGGTTAACCTGAATAACAAAAAGAAATATAATAGAAGAAGAATCTCATGGCCACTAATTCAAGAAACTAGATTGAAAGCAAATCGAATGTGGATGAGAATTTATCCTGTAGATTAGTGCAGAAGGAGGTGAATCTGAGCATCCTTCAACAATAGGAAGAGAAAGAAATGGCTAAACTCTTCCACATAAAGATATAGGTCAAGAAGACAAAGATTGATGTTATTTTTTACTCAGGATCGTACACGAATCTCATTGCAGTAGAGTTGGTCAATAAATTAGTATTGGAAGTTCATGATCATCCAAACCCATATCCATTGGGATGGGTAAATAAGGATGAAGAGTTAAAGGTAACGAAATAGTGAAAAATTAGATTTTCTATCAGTGTTGATTTTATTGATGAAGTAGAACTGGATGTAGTTCCCATTGATGTATGTGGAGTGGTGTTTGGAAGTCCCTACATATACATGTGGGATATAATCTCCATGCGGAGAGCCAACCAGTACCATCTTGTCAAGGATGGAAAATCATTCACCATCAACACACAAAAATGAAATTTGAAAATTTCACTAGTAAGTGCCAACGAGACCAAGTAACTAACCAATTCTAGAAAGAAGTTTGTTTTACTATTTTTAAGAGAGAATCAATTTACAAAAGAGTTAGTAATAACAAGGGCATCCCTGGAGGGGTGCACTAAGAAATAGAAACAACAACTGGAAGAGTGATCCGGATCTTGGGGGGAGGCCCCCGAGATCTAAAAGATTGAAATGGATTTTGGGGCAGAGGGCCCTAAGATCTGAAAAATTGAAATGCCAGAAGAAAAAGAGGAGAATTCCCAATAAACAAAACCACAAAGAAATTTTTTATTAAAACAGAGAATAACTGTAAAAGCTACATTGTGGCGGACAAACTGTCCTTTTACAAAATGTGACTTGTTACTTATAGTATTTTTTCATTTACAATCCCACGGGTCAATTCCATGGGTGAATGAATACCATGGGTGGATGTCACTTACAATACCATGGGTGGATGCCACTTACAATACCATGGGTAAATTCCAAGGGTGGATGAATACCATGGGTTGATGTCATTTTCTATTCGGATCATTCCTCACTCCTTAAGAAGCAATGGTCTCCATTGTGTGAAGTTTCCTCATGCGAAACCTTTGTTGAATATGAAGAGCCATTAAAGAGAAGGATTTTATATGGTTAACCCATAACCATGATGAACGAAGATCCGAGGATAGAGATACCTTGTAATGCTTGTGACAAACTGTGATACTGACAATGTGCAGCCTAGCAAATGGACTTCGATGAGTGTGGGTTTGTGGATGACCCATAACCATGATGAACGAAGATCCGAAGATAGAGATACCCTGTAATGCTTGTGACCAACTGTGATACTGACAATGTGCGGCCTAGAAAATGGACTTCGATGAAGTGTGGGTTTGTGGATGACCGATAACCATGATGAACGAAGATCCGAGGATAGAGCTACCCTGTAATGTTTGTGACCAACTGTGATACTAACAGTGTGCGGCCTAGCAAATGGACTTCGATGAAGTGTGGGTTTTTGGATGACTCATAACCATGACAAACGAAGATCTGAGGATAGAGATACCTTATAATGCTTGTTACCAACTGTGATACTAACAGTGTGCGGCCTAGCAAATGGAGTTCGATGACAAGGATTTTGAGCGGTTGACCCATAACCGTGATGTTAGTTGTTGATGAAGTAGCAGGCGCCTACATAGCCTGGGGTGGGAGGGCACATCTCCAAAGAACCCAAGCTGAATGCTGCTATGCTGAAACTGATGAATGTGAAGTAGGTGCCTACTAAAGTGGGGTGGGAGGGCATGTCTCCAAAAGGAACCCACTCTGAATGCTGCTCCAGAATTAAAATGGACATAACTCGGTCAATATAACTCAGAATATTTATTATAACCTGTTTTTGGAAACAGAAAGACCATTTTGCATCTTCCCATGTGTTGGAAATCCTTATCTAGACACTCTAGAATCTCATATTTGTGCTGCAACTTTTCTGTCGTTACAAAAATTTTGCAAAAAAAAGAAGAAGAAGAAAAATAAAAAAAAAATAAAAAAAAATATATATATTATATATATTATAATATATATATTAAAATAAAATAATAAAATAAAATAAAAATAAAATAAATAAATGAATCATAATAATTAAATAATAAATTAATAATAATAATAATAAATAAATAAATAAAAATAATAGTTGATTTTAAATCAGCGATATCTCCCACATCCGAACTCCGATTCGACCCAATTTTTTTTGAAATTGAGTGATTTTTCGAGAGAAGCTCAAATCTAAAATCACTTTTCTGAAATTATGCACCAAAATTGCAAAAACAGATAGGAGATCCGTCGTCCACGAATTTCCATCAGAAATATTTTTGCAACATAGTTGATTTTAAATCAGTGATATCTCCCTCATCCAGACTTCGATTCATCCGATTGTTTTTTAAAATTGAGTTTTTTCGTAAGGAATCTAAATCTGTTATTTTTTTGCAAAATTTTCACCAAAAATTTCAGATCTGATCTGTAAACTCACTACCCCAAAACATTCCTGCCAAAAAAAAAAAAAAAAAAAAAATTTCTTCTCGCTTGGCCAAGAGAATGCCTCTGTGGAGGACAAGAACATCATGAAGTTTGTTGAATATTGCTGCAAATTTGAAACTGAAATATGGCATCTTCATTCCATGGAATCATAACCTGCTCTAATACCATGATCGATCTTGTGGGGAGGCCCCAAGATCTAAAAAATTGAAATGGATTTTGGGGGCGAGGGCCCCAAGATCTGAAAATTGAAAATGCCAGAATATTAAAAGAGGAGAATACCAATAAACAACCACAAAAAAAAAATATACAAAAAAAAAAAAAAAAAAAAAATATTAAAACAGAGAATAACTGTAAAAGCTACATTGTGGTGGACAAACTATCCTTTTACAAAACGTGACTTGATACTTATAGTATTTTTCAGTTACAATCCCACGGGTCAATTCCATGGGTGAAATAATACCCTGGGTGGATGTAACAATACCATGGGAAAATGCCATGGGTGAATGAATACCATGGGTGGATGTCACTTACAATACCATGGGTGGATGCCACTTACAATACCATGGATAAATTCCATGGGTGGATGAATACCATGGGTTGATGCCATTTTCTATTCAGATCAAAGAGTCGATATATGCATACAGGGATGTGTTTCAAGATCCTGAAAGGTTGTAGAAATTCCCACTATAGATAACCTGATAATGCAATATACTAAAGCAAAATACTTGATCTACTTCTACAACCAATTTAGTGGAAGCTTAATTAAACATGAGCAACATCAATAAGAACACATATAACTAATAAGAAGGAATCAATCACACATAACACAGAAGATATAACTTGGGGAAAGCCTCAGCCTAAAACCCCAACTTTGTATTATCATACAAGTGGTAATATAGCCAGTATTACAAAAAAAATCAGCTCAAAAGCTATCATGCTCTCTCTGCAATACCTCTGCTGCTCATAGACAGTCAAAGACCTCTCTCAAACCTCCTAATCTGCCCTCCAAGCCTCCTATTTCTTTGCGCAATTCTGATTGGGGTCCAATGCAGCCACTTGTGTGAATTGGCCTTTTCACACACTCATTAACCTCTTATCCAACTAAGCAGTCCTGAAGGAGATAAATCCTTCTCCATGGATGAGCTTCTTTTATAGGAAAAAAATTCATCCAACTAATAGTACATTGTCTCTTCTTTGATCTCAACTGGTTCTCTGTCTGAACTAACATGCATGAGTTATTCATGAGAGAATATTCAGTTATCTGAAGAACAACAGTATATGCAAGCATGCATTAACTAACTGAACTCACATTAATTTAAATAAGTTGTTTAAATCAATCTAACTGGACTTGACTCAGTTAACTGAGTCAACTAATTACAACTCAAATTAGTACTCATCCTTATCTCTTTAACTGATGGATAAATTCCTCAATTAATAGATAAATTGTTGCATGTCCTCACATAGACTTCATGTTTGATTTTTCACAACTAATTAACTCATGGTGAATTAATTAATTTATTTTCAAACATCTGTTAAGTTCAAATTCGAATTTTACTTCCTATTTCTAGTCGAGGGACTAACTAAAATAGGAATCCATACTAAACTGCTAAAAATAGAATGTTATTTTTAGCACTTCCATTTTTATTCCTTGTTGCTCAATCCAGCACTAGTACCCAAACTGCTATTTATAGTAGTGCTATTTTTAGCATTTCTTGTTGCCATTTTCAACACTCCCTCTCAACAAGAAAGGCATTCAACTCGAACCCGATCCTGTACCTTTGGAATGTTCTGCATGCAACACTTCTACCAAGTGTGGTTGCTCTAGCAACTCTAGAAACAAAAAAAACTCCCAACTGACCTCTTTGTTGGGCTATAAACATACTTTGATGTTGAAGCTCTACCTACTACTGACAAGTGCTCCCTCTCTGACCTCTAAGCTGCTACAACGCTCCATGCATCTCGCACCATTGCACACCTTTGTGCCATCCTGCACTAGTGCAACACTCTTGTGCCTCTCGCATTGTTGCAGCCTGCTAGCTCTACATTATCTTGGGACTCCTGCACTATAGCTCTCTCTGCCACTCCATCCGCATTTGTCTCCACCCAATCAGCCAGTCCTGCTACTCCTCGTCGGGGCTCCTGTAGCAAAGTCGAATCAAAGAGATTCGGTACCTCAAAGATCCTGCCCTATTCCAACCTTGTTGGGACGATCACTCCACATCGCCCCACCTCCTACCTGGAGGTATGGATGCATGTGATCCCTTTGCCCATCTGGCTCGAAATTTCCCCCTATTGGAGGTCTTTGCATGAGTAGATGTCTCTACTCGATCTCCTCTCAGCTTCTCTAGTTGTGGCTGCTCCACAACCTCCTGAAGCTGCTTCACCATCGTGGCTCCTCCACAATCGTCTGAGACTTCTTCTGGCGCTGCATGTTGAGAGGTAATGTACTCTCCCTATCAACCACCAAGTATCTAACCTTTGCCTTTCTCCTCAAGGCTTTGCATGCATCTTGTACCTCAAGTGCATACAGGTTCTTGGCTAGCACACCAATCTGTTTCATATTTCCCACCGTCAAGAAATTTTATGGAAAAAGAGATGATTTTAAATCAGCGATATCTCCCTCATCCGAACTCCAATTCAGCCGATTTGTTTTTTTAATTTGGGTCTTTTTCCGCAAGGAATCCAAATCTGCTATTTGTTTCTAAAAATTTTGTACAAAAATTTTTAGATCTGCTCTGTGAACTCTCGGCCCAAAACTCAAAACTTTGAAATCTCCTCCCATTATACTGTTCTCTCCTTTGATCACCTTTGCTCTGATACCATGTAGAAATTCCCATTGTAGATCGCCTGATAATGCAATATAGTAAAGCAAAATACTTTATCTACTTCTACAACCAATTTAGCGGAAGCTTAATCGAACATGAGCAAAATCAATAAGAACACATATAACTGATAAGAAGGAATCAATCACACATAACACAGAAGATATAACTCGGGGAAAGCCTCAGCCTAAAACCCCAACTCTGTATTATCATACAAGTGGAAATATAGCCAGTATTACAAAAAGAATCAACTCAAAAGCTATCCTGCTCTCTCTGCAATACCTCTGCTGCTCATAGACAGTCAAAGGCCTCTCTCAAACCTCCTGATCTGCCCTCCAAGCCTCCTATTTCTTTGCGCAATTCTAATTGGAGTCCAGTGCAGCCACTTGTGTGAATTGGCCTCTTCACACACTCACTAACCTCTGATCCAACTACGTAGTCCTGAAGGAGATAAATCCTTCTCCATGGATGAGCTTCTTTTATAGGAAAAAAATGCATCTAACTGATAGTACATTGTCCCTTCTTTGATCTCAACTGGGTCTCTATCTGAACTGACATGCATGAGTTATTCATGAGAGAATATTCAATTATCTGAAGAACGGCAGTTATATGCAAGCATGCATTAACTAACTGAACTCACATTAATTTAAACAAGCTGTTTAAATCAATCTAACTAGACTTGACTCAGTTAACTAAGCCAACTAATTACAACTCAAATTAGAACTCATCCTTATCTCTTTAACTGATGGATAAATTCCTCAATTAATAGATAAACTGTTGCATGTCCTCACATAGAATTTATGTTTGATTTTTCACAACTAATTAACTCATGGTGAATTAATTAATTTATTTTCAAATAGCTGTTAAGTTCAAATTCAAATTTTACTTCCTATTTCTAGTCCAAGGACTGACCAAAATAGGAATCCACACTAAACTGCTAAAAATAGAATGCTATTTTTAGCACTTCCATTTTGCATTCCCTGTTGCTCAATCCAGCACTGGTACCCAAACTGCTATTTATAGTAGTGCTATTTTTAGCATTTCTTGTTGCCATTTTCAACAAGGGTTACAACCCGAGAGGGAAGTGGAACATGAGATCCAGTTATTTCCAAACTTTAGGTTGTACAAGAAGTTTGTTATAGAATCAAGTGAGGTGAAGAAATAGTTGCAACATCTACTAGAGCAGGGTGTCATTTGAATAAGTACATCACCATGTGGGTCACCCATCATCATTGTGCCAAATAAGGATGGGACTTGGAATATGTGTATTGATTACAGGGCGTTGAAAAAAATAACGCTCAAGAACAGGTACCCCCTACCCAGAATAGATGACATTTTGGATCAATTGCAGCAATCAAAATAATTCACTAAGTTGGATTTAAATTCTGGATATCACCATGTTTTAGTCATAGAAGAAGATACCTAGAAAATAGTCTTCAAAACTAGGGTTTGTATGAATGGGTAGTCATTCCATTCAGTCTATGCAATGCACCAACGACATTTATGAGGTCAATGAATGATATATTGTGCCATTTTATAGATTCATTTGTTATTGTCTATTTGTATGATATATTAGTATACAATGCTATTCGGGAGGAGCACATCTCACATTTGACGCAAGTGTTGGAGACACTAAAGAAGCACCAGCTGCTAGCAAATCTCAAGAAGTGAGAGTTTGCACAATTGCCTTTGGTGTATCTGGGGTATGTGATAGGTGGAGGAGAGCTGAAAATAGATCCTGACAAGATGGATGCCATCATGAAATGGTTGGTGCGTACTAATGTCTCAGAGGTTAGGAATTTCTTTGAGGTAACACAGTACCCAAGGAAATTCATATCCTCATTTTCAATGGTAGCAACAACACTCCATGCCATCACAACAAGTGGCAAGAGTTTCTAATGGGGAAAGGGTCAACAAAGGTCCTTTGAGGGCCTAAAGAAGAAGATCAACCAAGCACCAATTTTGGCATTACCAAACTTGCAACAGCCCTTCGAAGTGGAGATAGATGTCAGTGGGTATGATATGGGAGAGGTCTTGATGCAGGGGGGAAGGCATGTATGCTACCATTTTAAAGTATTTCATGGGGCAGTTCTTCACTACCCTACCTATGACAAGGTTCTTTATGCCCTGGTGCAAACTACGAAGAAGTGGAAGCACAATTTGATGGGGAAGAAGACAATAATCCACATAGATTGTCAACCACTATAATACTTATAGACCCATAGTAAGCTACAACAGACCAAAAATTACAAGTGGATGGGGTTTCTACAATAGTTTCATTTAGTGATCAAGTATAAGAAGGGCAGCACAAACAAGTTGGTCGACATGCTTTCAAGGCCACCCACATCAAATATCACAGCTTTGGGAACACTGATGCACTTGGAGCCATTCACCCATGATGCAAATACAAAGGCATTTTTAGAGGATGAGGATATCAAGGAGGTGTTTCAGCAATTGCAAAGCCAAAGTCATGTGCATGATGGTGACAACACAATTGAATACCATCTCCAAGATGGGTTACTCTACATGTTGGACGAGTTATTTATTCCTAAAGGTGAGTGATTGCAGCTAATTCAGGAGGCTCACACCTCCAAGTTTGCACGACACTTTGGTGTAGGGAAGACAGTGGCCAACTTACAAAGTTATGTGTATTGGCCGAAGATGAAAGAACATGTAACTAGGTTCATAACCAGATGCATGCTTTGTTATACCAGCAAGCCAGTAACAGGAAATATGGTCTATATCATCCCATACATGTACTCATTTATCCCTGAGAAAGCATTTCCATGGAATTTGTGGGAGCTTTACCAACAACTAGGAAGGGACATGACCACCTCTTCATGGTAGTTAAGGGATTCAACAAGATGTTTGTTCTGATGCCCTATAGAAAGGCCATCAACAAGAAAGAAGCAAAAAAAAATTCTTTGGATAGGTCTAGGTGCACTTTGGGATCCCAACGAGCATCACTTCAGAAAGGGTCACAAGATTTCTCAGTGCATTTTGGACTACAATGTGGGAGAATATGGACACAAAGTTGAAGAGGTATACAACATTCTATCCACATACAGATGGGAAGACAAAGGTAGTAAACAAGACTTTGGTGTAGCTTTTGATGGGTTACAATCAGAAGCATCTGAAGACCTAGGATGACATTGTGTATATACAACACTCTTATAACATATCGGTCCACACTTCTACTAGTAAGTCCCTTATTTGAAACTTGTTTTATATATTTCTCATCTTCACCTTTGGATATTGAATATGGGTAGCAAGGAGGAGTAAAATTAGCCAACCCTTACTTTTCCATGGACCTTATAGATATGATGATCATTATCCATAATTATTACTTTTTCTGACTTGGAAATCCTTTTGCTGGTTTCTCAACCAATTGCTTCCTTTTATTATTTTTGTATCTTTGTGTTTTGGTTTTGGATTACTTGAGATGGACATATAAAAAACTTTTATGGATAAACGAGGTCATTAATCACTATGCACACAATAGTGGAATTTATTTTCTTTTGTTTTTAATAAATAGTTTTATATTTTTATAAATGTAGTGATATGTATATGAGAATTTTTAAAAGAATTGGTAAAGCATAAAATCTTCTTTAAAATACATAATAATAAAAAATCATAGAACTATATTAAAAATATAACATTTTCTTTAAAATGATAAATATTAATACAATAATTAAAACCATATTAAAAATATTAGTATATTATAATATAAAAAATATTTTATAATATAAAATTTGAAGTTTACCTAGAAAGGAGTTTAATAGTAATCATAATAGTCAAGGCATAGAGTATCGTCACAAATATAACATTTGGATTGTGGTTTTTAAACTCATTTGATATTATATCCATAAGAATATATATTATATATGGTATTGTGAATTTAAGTTATTATTGAGCGTATATTAATTTGTTTTTTATTAAAAATCTATACATATTTTTAAGGTGGTGTATTGGATATTTAATTTTTTTATTTTCTTTTAAATATTTAAAGGTATTTGTTTTTATTATTTTGGAACATTGATTTTTATTATTAGAAGATCAATTTGAGGTTGTATTTTAGGATCGACTTTTTGGGTTTGAAGTTTTTTAATAATGGGAGTTTTCAATTATAATCGTATATTATTTTTTTTGCAATGGTCACTTTACATTGGCAATGTACTTTATTCTCTACAACAAACTTGTTAAACTTGACATAATCAATAATGAAAAACAAAATAGTAATAATAATAAGATGTCATCATTGTATAAAACCAAAAGAAATTATATATTAGATATCAAAAACACAATGAACGTTGTAGTTTGATACATAATAACATGATCTATAAGCATACCTTGCATATTAGATTGGGTCTTTGGCTTTGACTACTTTTTTTCTTACTTTAATACTTCTATATCATAGTTTATGACCTACAATGCCTATTTTCCTTTCCACTGACAAATTAACTTTTCAAACAACACTTCAACAATGAAATTTCAAAGATTTTCTTATAACATTACAATAATTCACATATAATAATTCAAAACATGTACACTAGAAACCAAGGTGAAAATATTTACATACTAAAGTTAATGCACTTACTGGTATATTTTTTGTCCATTGCTTCAAGAGTTTCTTCTTTCTAACCAAATATCTTCCTATTATAATCATATATTTTAGTGAAAGACCTCCTAAAGGCTTTGGTATCAAATTCCTTTGTAGGTGAATCTACAACATTGGGAGTAGCATCACACCTAGCTTTTGTTTTCCTTGGGTTCAATTTTATGCAAAAATCTGCTTGTATTGCTCAACTCAATCTTGCACCCAATGTGGCCGATGAGTCCCAAATCACTAAGTTATCTTCACCATCACTTACAACACTTGGTCCTAAAACTTCAAAAGGCTTGAAAGCATAACAACATTTAGTCTACAACAAAGCAAATTGGCATGTTTACTTTGTAAAAAAATTACCAATAAGGATTGAGAACATATTTATTCATCCTTGTGAACTAACAGGGAACCAAAATAACAAAACCCAATAATGCATTATGTGTCACATATTTTAGATTAAATAATTATGAGGATGCCACAAGCTTGAAAGTAGTTATTCAAGGTATAACATCACTTCTCAATGCAAAGGAGTACAAGATCAATCCATCTATGATTCTTCCTTTTTCCTTCACGCGCTCACCTACTCTAAAAAAGAAATGAGTGATGAGATAGAATGATGAATGAAATCTCTAATGCAATAGGCCCATAATATTGATTAAACACATGTATTTCCTTGTAAATTGTGTTACATGTATATAATGTTCCACATGTTATCCATGAAAAACACATCTAGTCAATGCTAAGTTAGATAGGTCACATGAGTCCTTTTCAACAAATTATGACTTTCAAATCTTCATTACATAAGTGTTTTTGGTATGTGATCTTGTTTGGGGAGGTGAAGTTGAGCCCTCAAGAGTTTCATGATACCTTTTAGCGCTTCTCATCCTCGTGCATCTTTATGGCTTTAGGAAATATTCATAGTTAAAACTTAAATAGTGTTTGACTTTATTATAGAATCCTTAAGCATGAGGTACAATAAAGTAATCCACTTTGTTGTGATACTTTTATGTGCATAGAGATCCCTTCATCACAAGCTATATGCTTTGATCCAGTGGGCACATGAATGAAATATAATTCATAGAATTCATCTAGTTGATGAAATATACTGAAATGGGTGTGTGAATAGTAAACAAGTAAAATTAGTAATAAAGTTGCTTATATATGCCTCTTAATAATAATTATATGAAAGAAAAAATAGTAATTAGGGGGTCATTTTATTACCTTCTTAATCATGGCATGTCATTTTGAAAGAATCTACATATATAGTACTATTTGGAAGTGTGGTTGTTACATTTGAAGGAGCCACAATTTTAAGTAACACTCCCCTGTCTTCATTGGTCGCCATTCGATTCTCATTCCTAAACTATTTGTATGATATGGAATTGTTTTTATCCAAGTTTACATTGTAATAGCTCATGAAATAGATAATAAGGGGTGTTGTATGGTTAAGTGGCCTCATCAGATCCATTTATTTATTAAAGTGAAACCCGCTTCAACCTGAAGAGGCCAATACATGTGTACCATGGATCATATGTCCACAAATGCATATATGCCAAGATCCATTGCTTGAGATGGAGCCATACTAATATTGAAGTTGCTTGTCTTCACTTACTACCATTTGATGTCTCAATCCCTAATTTGTGGAAACCAAATTCAAGTTGCATTCATATGTGCAAACCCATGGTCATTCTTGATGAAGACAAGCTTATTAGAGGAGTCATTTTTCATATTTGAATTTGCATTTGTATAAATGACACCCAACCATTTCTATATAAATAATAATAAAGTTTAAATTAATCATATTAAATTTGTAATGCCTTTACCTATATTTACTTTAAACTAATAAAATGTGTAAAGAAATTGTAAATTAATAATGTAGGTAAATAGAGAGCACATGCAAATCAAAATTCGCATAGGAAATAATATTGTTCACAAAATATTATAATATTTATATATGAGATTGTAAAGAACATATGAATAATATTTATATATGAAATTGTAAAGAACATATGAATAAAATTTCACAAATGTTTGACATTCAATTTTAAATTTTTTTATAATGAATAAGTTATTTAAATCATGTATCACTGAAAAATATTAACTTTTTCTTTATTGGAATGACTTCAAAATTAAATAAAAAAATATTTCTTATCTTCAACTTCACTTGAATCACACATAAATTTTAAAATATGAAAAAATATAATCAGTTTTATATAGCACCACAAGAGTACTTAATAGCGTCTTAGTTCCCTCCTATAACTAAAACTTTATTGACCAAGAACTAATTTGCGACATACATGATATTCAATTTTTTAAAGTTTGAAACTTACAATATAAATGTTTATAAACGACAACCTTAAAATAATATCACATCTCTTCGTAACTTCAAATCATTAAAATGAAAATTTAAACAACTAATTAACTAATTAACAATGGAGAAGATACCCACCAATAGTTCTATGGACAAATTTTGTTTTATATTCATTTTGGTTGAAATGCGGTCAAAATATGGACACACGTCTCGTCAATCCACATAGCATTCTTTTCATCAAGTAATGTGGATACTTATACTAGTTGTTACTAATTGTACCCAAGAAGTTATTTTGATCATTGTTGTCTTGATCATTTGGTATCTCATCTAAAATTGGAATCATGAGTTTTGTTATGAGATTTTTTACATAGTCCTATAATTGGTCTGAATATTTCAAACCCTTGTTTGTACTTAATGTGTCAATGTCAATGTTTAGCGTTAAAGCATCTTCAAGGATCGTCTGATGTTTGGGCTAGAAGAAACACTTTGTCATATCTTAGATCATCATTGTGTTGCATGGTGTTGTCATCAAGATGGCATTGATCTCAAACAGTTGTCCAAGGCAGCGATAATATTATTCCTGATGCCTAAGGAAGCAGCGATACCCTCTATGAAGCAGTATGACAGTTAGGTCTCTTACAGAATCTTGCCAAGTGAAATTAATGGAGCTTGAAGTTATTTGAGTTTTTGATGTAATTATGATACCTTAATAATCCTATAAATAGTATGGTTGCGTAGGTATTGTTGATACCTTAAAAACTATATATCCTGCTTTAAAAATTCTTGTTAAAGAGTGTGCGCCTTTCAAGTGCATCCACGGTTCATTAATCGGGTCAAAAGTGGATTTCAATGGAACATGCATAATGTTTAACTAATTAAACAGTGTGCATCTTTCCACTAATCAAATGAATCCAAAAATCGAATGAAAATTTGGATGATGAATGATGTTAAGAGTTGCATGCCATTTAATGCATCACTCTCCCCCAATAAAATGATGATGTTGAATGATGTCATTGATGCCAACGTTGATTCTTGAACGCTCTTAATTTTTCTCTAGATTACACAATTGAAGTTCCAATGACAACGCTGGAAAGCCCTAAGAGTCTTGCACTTGTTGCAGTTGTTGAAGATTTGAGGATGAAAGTCAGTGTATTTGCTCACAATATCACCTTGTGGTTCATCTCAGTTTGGGACATATACTCCATCGGAATATTGAAACCCCATTTATGGTCAAGAAGCCCCAACGAAATTGTTGCCAACGAAATTATTGCAAGAAGCTTATTGATTGGATGGACAGTGGCATTCTAGTTCAAACAAATTAAATTAAATCAATTTTTGGGCATATCCTAAGTACCTGTGATTAAGGGAATTTTTAGTTAAAGTATTTTGGATTAAACTTGGCCACCAAGACAAGTCTGCCTCCAAGAAGAAGTTAGTGTTTGGCTTCAAAAATATAAAATTCAAATTTTAAATTTTATGTTTTGCCTTCCTTGATCAAGTCAACTCTACTTGAAAGTCCTCCTTGTCAATATGAAAAATGGCTCGAATTCACCTCAAAACATATTCATTCAATGTCTAATCCTTGAAGTACCTCTGCGCCCCTGGATAGTCTTGCATAGCTTGTGAAGGAGATCGAAGATCTGAAGGTTTTGTGTGGGGTTTTCTTTGTTTGTATTTTTCAAAGGGTTTCGCTACGTTTCTTGAGTCCAGTCGGCCCTTCCTCTGAGATAGATATGTGCATATTATCTGAGGCAAATTTTGTGGGTGCGTCTGAGGCTAATCCGAATTGGGTTAAGGCTGAATTTAAGGTCTAATATGATATGTCTTTTTGGCTTAGTTGAGGCAACTTCAAATGGCTTCCTGAGGCTATCTTGGTTGAGAAAAAGGCCAGCTCTGCGGCCTAATCCACATTACATCTGGAGCTTGATTTATGCACTATTCTATGCCAGACGTCTGTGAAGAATTTTTGTGGCCATATTGATTTTCGTGTGACCTACTGTGAGCATTTCCGCATGGAGAAATCTCATGAATTCTGAAGCTAAAAATCGGAGTCTGTGGTGATATTTTTGGCCGCTTTGTGATGGGGCAGAATCCGAACTCAGATTAATACTACTATGGCAAAAATTTAAGAAATCTCTACGCAGAATTCAAGGATCAGTGCGGACTTTCCGAACCTATGTTTACTCGGCCCTGTGGGAGATTAAATTTCTGAGGCACATATTGAAACATTTCGGTGGCATATTCGCTTGACTTTCTGAAGAGTTTCAAGGACACACCTGAGCTTTGATTATTGAAATCTTGGAGCAGTAGCTGAATACTGAAGTATATTCAGTGCAAATCAAGGAGACTGCGTTGGCCTTAATCTAGAAACTTCAAAGAAAATTCAGTCCCTCTCAAAAGCATAAATTGGTGAAATTCCAGTGGCATGGTTGTACAAGTCTGAGTTAACAACAAAAAATTGTGGCCTCCTTGTTTCTCTTATGTCCGAGTTTTGTTATGATTACATTTTTCCATGGTTGATTGGTCGAATCTCAATGAAACCATACACGTTGAATCATTTGTAAACAACGTAGACACGTTGTTGTGGGTTGTATGCTTAAGCAACTCAAAATTTGATTGGTTTGTTATACGTTGTGTGCTTAATAAACTCAGAAGGAAGGTTGATCCTGTGTATTTTTATGTCATCTAATTTGGGGCAATGAGCAGAGGCAGAAGTGCGTATTGGTATCTATAGTTCTGTGCATAAAGTTGTTGGAGCTTCAGTAGTAGAATGTGTGAGGTGGTGGCATGATTGTATTGCAACTATGGTTGCAGGGATTGATGACCTTGAAACACGGTATTGTAAAGACTGCTAGTATATAGTAAATGTATTATTTTAGAGTGTTTATTGCCGAGTACTGGCACATTACAGTTTGCCTTTGTGAAATACATTGAAATCCCATCAAAGGTGTTTAATGACTAATGCCAGACTTCTTGTGATAAGAATGTTGTGCTAAGGTTATTCAGGGAATAGTAGCGGTTTTAGAATGGCTGAGTGAGGCTGCCAGCTTGATCATGTGCGAGTGATGATATTTGTGGGCTTGATAAAGTCAAGCAAGAGGTATATGTTGCGAGCTGCTGGAATTTGCTATTGAGCTAGGGTTTGCAAGTACTTGTTGATTTGTTGCATGTTATTGCGAAGGTTTGACAAAGGTTGGATTTGAGATTCATGTGTTTGACTTTATATGGAAGAAATCATGATGTTAGGGTTTTATATTATTGAGAAGGGTTGATGTTGCTGATGTTGTTAGATCACTCACAGTAAGAATATTTATGTTGCAGTAAGATTATTTGTTTATTTTGATTGAGCAGAGAAGAAACATGTAGATCCAGACTGAAAATTGTGAAACGTGTTTTGTTTGCTGATTAGGGAGGTAGGGTGGTGCAAGGTAGTAGATTAGAGCCTCATTCAAGTTGGAGCCTAAGAACACTTTAGGGTGGTAGTGTGGTACTAGGGCAGGTCGGAGCATGCACAGGGCATTGAAGTGTTCTTTCAGTCGACGCTGATAAACCAAGGTGTTGGAGCATCCTTCCAGTCGAAGCTGATAAACCAGGTTGTTGGAGTGTCTTTCAGGTTGGAGCCTATAAGCCAAGGGGTTGGAACCTCCTATATTTGATTCTGAAAATCTTGGAAGTTGGAGCTTCATAATTGATGTAATATTTTGAAGACCTGTATTAAGAAGCATTCAACAGTTTTTCTCCCGAAAAGGTTTCCACCCAAAAATCTCATGTACTATTTTGATGTCATGCATTTTTTAAACATTTTTGTTATTTGTTCATGTGATGTGATGCTAACTTATGTTTTTAATCTAATACTAATGATAATCAATGCTCTGTGAAGTTAAAATTAATATTGAAGTGAAATATTGATTCACCCCCTTCCCCCCTCGACCCCCTCAGTGTTTCCAACAATTGGTATTAGAGCAATTCTTTCACATGTAATTTAACCACTAGAATTGAAAGATCATGGATGACATGAAGAATGGAATCCCACTATTAAACGGACAAAATTATGCATTTTGGGATGGAAGGATGAAGGCATATATACAAGCTCAAGGATTCAATGTTAGAAATATGTGATAAGCGGATAAAAAGAATCTTTGACTCCTCCTACAGATGATGTCGATAAGAAACTTTATGAAAGTAATGCTAAAGCTAGAAATGCTCTTTTGAAAGGTATAACGGAGTTAGTATTGCACATCTACAAAAGAAATTTGGAACAAACTTCATAATATCTATGAAGGGGACAAAAAGGTCAAGCTCCAAACTTTCAGAAGTCAGTTTGAGTAGCTGGAAATGAAAGAAGACATTGTAGTTTATTTCCTATGAGTTGATGAAGTGTAAACAGCATGCAAGGGCTAGGTGAGCCCATAGAAGACGAGGTAGTTGTCCAAAAGGTACTGAGATCTCTTCCCATGAGATTTGACTCCAAGGTTCCCGTACTAGAAGAAAGATTGAATCTAGAAAATCTTAAGATGGATGAATTACATGGAATACTTAATGCTTATGAAATGAGAACAAAGTAGAAGAATCCATCTCACAGAGAAGCAGCCTTTACAGCATCTAAGAATACAGGGAAAAACAAGCAACAATCAAAGTCAAGCACAAATTGCAGCTGCAGCGAGATTTCGGATGAAGAGATTGCCAATTTTGTGAGGAAGTTGAAGAGAGGAACCGACAAGTACAAAGGTAAGCTTCCCTTAAAGTGTTTTAACTGTGGCAAAATTGGTCATTTTGCTTCAAAGTGTCTTTATGCAAAGAATTCAGATAATGATGATGAAGAAGAAGCTCTTATGAAAGTAAAGAAGAATCAAAATAAATACAAGAAATAAGGTAAAAAGAAAGCCTTCAAGAAAAGCTTTTATTCAAAAGAAGATAGCTCCCCATCCAATGAAGAAAGCGACGGTGACAGTGAATATGACATAGGAATAGTGTTATTCATAGCAAAGCATAATCGAAAGGAAACTGTTGAAGAGAATGAACAAGAAGGTGAGGTGGATCTTGAAAGAGAATTGGTTAGTGCTCTTAAAGATCTAAAAGTAGAAAGAAGGAATGTTGAGACATTGTAAGCCAAATTGAGTAATCTAAAGAAGCATACTAAAGGTCTCAACAAAAAGATGGAAGAGTCAGAAAATATTATCATCAGCCTTAAAGTGCAGTTGGAAGAGGCAAAGAAAATCGAAAGAATCACTCAAGGAGTTGGAAGATAACAACAAGTCTAAGGAGGGTCTGGAAGCATAAATTGTCTCTCTACGAAAGGAAGTGCAGAAAAGGAATGTCCAACAAAACTTTGCAAACAAATCCAAAGTGTTGGATGAAATCATTAGTAGTTAAAGACCATGCGATTATAAATCTGGACTAGATTACAAACCCTCTCATGTTGAGAAGGGCTCAAGCTCCATGACAACAAGAAAAGAAGCAAAGAAAAAAAATTAACAAGTGTCATCAAGGGTTCCATGAAAAAGGAAGATCGCATGCCTTCAAAAGAAAATCATAGAATGTGGAATCAATAAGTTGTAGTAAAGAGGACTCGAGATGAAGCTTACAAAAGAGCTACACCACCAAGAATATTTCCCCCATCCAGGTACTCTAACATATTTCTTCGTTATTTCTATTCATGTACTAACTTTGGGCACATGGCTAGGGATTGCAGAGCTTATGACAAGAATGCCTATCAAAGTCATTATCAAAATCCTAGAAGCAAGTTTGTAGGAACACAGGGCAGTTACCAAGTTGCACTGTCATTCAAGTATCATGTAGAATGATTCAAATGGCACAACTATGGACATGTGGCTCATGACCGCAGAAGCATGATGAAGTCTTCCATGAGAGAAAACACCAATTTTAGAAACAAAAATGTTTGAAGAAAAGAAGAAGAAGAAGAATAGGCAAATGAAGAAATCTCAGAGCCAATGCTTTAAGGAATTGAAAAGACACAAGACCATGATGAATCTACAGATGGAGAAGAAATCGAGATTCAGGATGATGATCTTGAAGCAACATACGTTCATGTATCATTCTAAATGATCAAGCTTGATGACTCCCTCTCCTGTGAAGTTTGAAGAGGGGAATTCTATGTAGTAGTGGATGCACAGTTGAAGATTTATCCTTCAATAGTTAGATGACAAAAGTCGTCAGAGAGGAAATCAACATTATGGGCAAAATTGTCAGCTTTGTGTTCAGCTAAGTAGCAGCTTTGGAAAGAAAATCATGAAGGACTCGTTGTCTTGACAAGATGAATTAGTTGTGGCAAGCCATTTGAGGCATAGCATGTCAGAGGAGTAGTCGAAGGAGGAAAGGAAGTCTATTACAAGAAAATAGAGGAAGATATTTCATTAGGAAGGTAATCCTTTGCCATTAATTTCAAAGGGGGAGAGGAAACAGGGAAGGAATATCAGAAGCACAGAGATAGGAGCAATAATTGTAGGGGGAGTATGTGTTTCCATCAATGACAAAGGGGGAGATTGTTGAATGTTTTTGTCATTGATGCCAATGTTGGTTCCAGTGTTGCGGGGGAGCGCTTTCCCCCCCTCGCTCCCGCTCCCAATCTGCGCTCCGGGTGGGAGCGGGTCGGGAGCATGCTCCCGACAAAAAAATTTGCGCTCCCTGCCAATTTAGGGAGTGACATCGGGAGCATCGCTCCTGTCGCACCCGAAGCGAATATTTAACGCTCGGGAGTGATCCGGGAGCAATCCGGACAGAAAAAAAGCCGCGGACGCGAAATTCTTTTCCAATTTTTTTAAAAAAATTTGTTTTAAAAGCCCAATGGGGCAAACAAACATTTCATTATCACTTGAATGAGAGCCAGAGCAAGGAGAGCAAGAGCAAAGGAGCGAGGAGAAGCGAGGAGCAATTGCCGAGGAGCGAGGAGCAAGCCTGCAAAGAGGTAAGTAACTTAGTAATTTAGTTAGTTTAGTTAGTTTAATTTAGTTAGGTAGTAATTTAGGTAGTTTAATTTAGTTTATTAACTATATTTAGTAAAACAATTATGAATCTAAATGAAATTAATAGATTAAAATTATTAAATTAATTAATCTAAATAAATTAAATTAATTTGCAGATTCAAAAGCCTACAAATATCAAATATCATGGACCTGGCTATATTTCTTGGGATTTTCCTCTTCTTGGTCCCTTTTATGGTTAGTATGGTGTTGGAGAGTACGAAACGGAGGGGCCAAAATGAAGAGGGGGATGAAGAAGCTGGAGAAAGTGGATTTGATGAAAACCCCGATGAGGAGGAGCTGGAGGAGGGTGAACATGACTCTCAAAAAATAAACAAGACCAAACCTCATTGTGGAAATATGTTAATGAGCCTCAAGCAGGGAAAGGGGGTGGAACCACTAAATTTCATTGCCCCCATTGCAACAATAATTACACAGGTTCATACACCCGTGCCAGAAAACACCTCTGCGGGAAAAGGCCATGGGATGGAGATAAACAAATA